>CM060407.1:12964234-12994896 GCA_030545235.1 Helianthus tuberosus
GGAATCCCCGTGACGGTGCAAACCAAACACAGATAATAAATAACACGGATTAACCAATGAAACACACTCTATTGATTAAACGGGATGAGAACCGATCACAAACTGATACAAACACAGTTTGACAGAATTTTGGCAGAGTTTCTTTACATGTATGCTCTCATCTCTCTTTCAAACAGAAACAGAGATGGTATTTATACTAGACACAGACACATATTGACGAAACGCATAAAAGCACTCGACGAAACACTACAGTCGACGAAACACACCTTGTTTCGTCGACATACATATAATTCTTATTTCTGTTTCGTCGTTTGTGGTTGAAGCCCAATCCAAGTCAAAGCCTACTTCAAGTCTTCGGCCCAAATAAGGATTTACGGCCCAGAACATGTTTCTGTTATAATATTTCACTAAGATCACATATGAGACAAGACTATGACATCATCATGACATCACAAAGGTGATGTCATGGTGATGTGTTTTGCGGGAATGGCTTGCGGCATTCCGTGCTTCGCGTGTCGAACTCTGGGGCGCACGACGGAGGAATGTCATGACGTCGGGCTGGAGCCGGACCTAACCGAGTCGACCCGAACCGAATCTAACCGAGTCGAGTCGCGCCCACATAAAGTGTACCAACAATCTCCCCCTTGGACGCTACTCGTGAGGTTCGTCTTCCGTGTCTTTCATGTCGGAGGATCTTCAAAGTCTTCACGCTTCGTAAGTAGAAAGTGTATCAACAAACTCCCTTTTTTTTTATTTAGGAAGTGTGTTAACAAACTCCCCCTTAGATTGAACTCTCCATTGAGTTATGCTCGTGAATCTTTCGATTTGTCAATTCTTTAGATCCTTGTGGTGTTGATGAAGGGTTAGCGGCAACTCGTTCATTTTATCTTTTGAGTGCCTCCACTTCGTGTCTTCATTCCAAAGCTTGTCATCGAACATGTTCTCCTCGCCTTTAGCATCTGCACATGCAAGAAAGCTAAACGCATCATGAGAACAACCGCTTGGAATATAGTTAACATAAACAAATGACACATATGAGATCAAATCTCAATCAAACACCAACCGACAACAGTTTGAAAGTTTAGAAAATGATCAATTTTAATTCTTTAACTTTCAAAACTTGTTAACTTCGACAGTTTATGAAGATGCAATTGTTTTCCGGCTTAGAATCAGGATTTTGGGTAGGATAGACTCGAGATCCAACATCGGTCAATAAAAAATAAACTAGAAGCAAAATCTTTTTGGATTTTATAAAGTTTAGATTAAAAACACACCTAAAATCTTTTTGGAATTTTTCATTTTTCAAACGTAAAGACGGAAAGCAATAAATAAATATATACAAAGATGCAGAAACTAAAAGTAGTAAACAAATATTTACAAACATTCTTTTTGCGAGTTTCGAGGGTAAGAGAATCATATCAGTGTAAGGTCATGTCAAAACGCTCTTGTTGTTCATTTAGTTAACAATTAGATAAGCATCCTATAACAATTATCGGTATTGTTGTCCACTTAAGCTCAACTTATCAGATATAATCATGGCGAGGGGATACGTTAAGGTATGATTTATACTTACCGACCGGTGTTCATCCACACACGACACATTCCCGTATCAAGGTATGCACGAGAGTTCATCTTACCGGTGAGTATACCGATTATCATCTGTTTGACCGTATAAAAATGTGAGAAACTCACTTATTTTGATTGAAAACAAGCCCTATGTGATAGAATCACTTATTGATGAGGAACTTGATTTTCAGATGCATGAAGGGCACAAGAGCAAGTCCGTGAACAGGTCAGTACTTTCGTACAGCAGAGAGACGAACTTGACTCCCGCAAAGAATCTGTGATAATTTATCACTTATTTTGTTTGGACATGTGATTGTTGATCACTTATTGAGGTCGAATGCAATATGTACACGTATGTATAGTATCATGGAAGATCTTAGACTTCATCTCCGTTATTTTTACGGTTTGATACAACCATGATACCCAGATGATAAGACAGCATAAAGACCGAATATTTCAGAACCTCGGCAATCTCTCAAACGAAATTTCGGTACTAAGACCATATGCCAATGTGTGGTTCCCACCTGGTCTTCAGTCGAGTTAAGATTTATATCGCCCTGCACACTTTAAAATGATTGTGAGCCTACCGATACATCTTATATAGAGCTACGTATCATTTTTCATTTTGCATTTCAGTTTAAAGAGGTTTCGACAGACCACTGATGTACTATCATTTTCTCTTTTTCTCGCCAGGAAACTAATTTTTGTTTTTTCAATGTTTTTGGGTTTTGGAATTTTTCACTGTTTTTGAATTTTCAAATTTGGGTTTACTCCCCCTAAAATCAACAAACTAAGATAAAATTTAAAAACACAAAGGTATTTAAAAAAAAATTTCCCGATGTTGGTTAACTCATGGTTTTACCTCAATGCCGTTTACCAAAATTAATTTTGAATCAGAAATGATTTATCGAATTTTGGAAAAAATGAGTTGGCATGTCGGTAAGCGGTGCGGACCATGACAACATTGTCTGCCCAAAGAGTGCTGTACGAGATAATAATAATTCATAAAGCAGCTTAAATATCGACAAGTAAAAGAGAGATTAGAATTTTAAAACTGTATCCTGCAACTGCCTCGTGCATTGCAAGGAATCTGAGCGCTCTCCCAAACTGGATATCCACCCGGTGTGGATTTCAAAGACGATTTTTGTAGCTACTGAAAAATCTCTTCACAGCAACAAGATCAGAAACCTTTGGGTCCGGCTGGTCTTCCACATTGCACCAGCGAAGGTCTTTGTCTTTCTCTTGAGAAGTAGTGTGCGGTTGTTCAATCCACGCCAAGGCATCCGCACACCCGGTTGGTTTGTTCAACAAACACGTTTTCTTCAATCACACCGCGAAGAAATGTACACTGCACGTTCATCTTGTTGATTATGAATCTTCAGACGTGCTGCAGGTGCGTACATTTTGATTTTAATCTACCCTGGGGACCCGATCAAAGCCTTGAACAATCAAACTTTGGAATGATTTTCAATTTATCGAAGCTTTTCAATTTCTTTCGACAGACAATTCTGTCTTCTTTTATTTTTCTCTCCATCAACGGCAACAATTTCTTTTATCGCCATTCTTGTGCATGAACATTCCACTATCAATAATCTTACGACTATCAATAGTTCCTCCTGGAACATTCTGCACACTCACTCAGAGATTAGTTGGAGAGGGGGACCCAAGCCTTCACAGACTTGGGTCGTCCTTCATCATCGAGGATTGTGACTTCGATTTCCTGATGATTTTCAAACACAGCACCTCCCCCTGAACTATCACCTGTTTTCGGTCTCCAAGTTTGTTTTTGTTTACCAGATTGAGTTTTGTAAACAGATTTTGAAACTTCTGGTTTTAAAGGTTGTGAAGAACTTGGTTCCCTTTTAACCGTTTTGACTTTAGATTTTAAAGCCTTCTCAATAGCTTTGATGTTTTGACGTCGTTGTGGGTGAACCTTTTCAGGTGGTGCTCTTTCCACAAATTTCTCTTTTGGAGTGTTTGAGCAGTTCTTAATGATATGCCCAAACTCCCCACATTTAAAACACGTTCTCCTTTCCACAAACTTAGGAGAATTTGATCGACCAACAGATGTCAAACCCGTAGAACTTGAGGTACTTGCTTTTTCATCACACCCGTTTGTATGTTGAGTGTAATTGTTTTGGCTATTACATTTTAAAATCTTGACTTGTTGGATAAAATCGGTGTTTGATTTGTTTTCAAAAGTCTCAATTTTATCAGTACCCTTTAATGCTACAAACTTGACATCTTTTGCTTTCTTCTTGTAACGAGCTCCTTTTGATTCAACCTTAGCCTTTGGCTTTGGAGCTCGTTGTTGCTGTTGTTTACCCTTAGAAGCAACAGGTTGTTGTTTAGTCGATAATTTTTGGTTTCCAAATTGTTTCCTCACTTCAGCTTTTGGAATAGGATCACACTGAGTTACTGAAACTCTCGGGATCGCTTTTCCCAAAAACTTAGTGGTATTATCTTCAAACACTTTATCAATCAATGATTGATTGACGTTTTTAATGGGAAAATCTTTGTTTGAATAAATTTTACCATCACCGACCAAAGTGTACAACAAGTCATTGCTCTTAACAGCAGGCACACATTTATTGTCATCTTTGACATCCTTGACAGGATCTATCACTTGCTTGGCAACAGGTTGCACGGCAGGAGTAGGAGGATCACAAAGAATATGATTCTCAATTGGAATTTCTACTCCTTTCGTCTCATCAAGTGATTCATCCTGGTCATTCACATCTGATTCATCATCTGAAGAATCATAGTCCTCAATGGTTGGAGGACTTTGATTTGAGGCACATGATGACTTTTCTTTGTTATCAGATGAGCCCTCCGATGAATTGTCCGGTTTGAACCCTAGGCCAGTAGTAACTTCCTCATAATCAAGAGGCACACTGGGTTCATACCGAGGCATATCCTCTTCATCGGGCGACTTGGTATAGTCGTGTCTCAAAGGGGGTGGACACTTCCTATAACCAACGCCTTTAACGTTTCCCTTTAGTTTCTGAACGTCAATGATGTGATCAAGCACATATCGGGAGTTTGAGTAACTCTCCAATTTGAGCTTGATCGCCTCATGTTCACATTTAGCCATGGCTAGCTCTTTCTTGGTTTCCTCAATGATATTAATGTAGTTATTAATACCAATTTGTTTGTTGAAAACAGTTTTTGTTAATTCGGAAACACTTTTCTTTTGGGTTTCAATAACTGTTTTAAACTCCTTTTCATTGCGAGCTAAGGCCATGTTTGCCTCCTTGCACTTTGACAGTTCAACAACTAAACTCTGATTGTGACTATGAATCGTATCACATTCAAGTTTCACTCTATCACATTCAAGTTTCATATCAACACAATTACTACATATGCTAGGAGTTTCAGAACTTACCTGACTCGAAGAGGCTGTGACATTAGCCATGAAGGCAGTCTGAGAAGAGAAAGATCCATTTTCAGAATTATAATCTCCCGCATTCGAGCTTTCTTCATCTGAACTCCCGCTATAACCCGAGCTATCACTTTCAGAAAACTCTTCCTTGTGAACATGCTTGATGTGATTGATGATTTTTGCATAGCATGCAGTTCCACCTCCTTGATCATTATCTCCCAATTGTACAGACCAATCGCACCCTTCATCAGCTTGAACGGCCAATGCTCGATTGGTGTTTGAAGGTCCAGACTGGTTCTGGTTGGTGGTGTTGTTCACAGCTACTATCCCTTTTCCACGGTTATCTTGATTGGCATTGGAAGTACTTGTCTGATTTCTGAATGGATTCTGGTTGCCTTGTCTGCTTGGTAGGGTGCACTCACGTTTGAAGTGACCCTTTTCGCCACAATTGTAACATGTAACTGCATCTTTATTGAACCCATACTTCGTATCATTTTTGCCTTCCAACGAAGTTCTTCCAGTTCGATTCATGAAATCCTTTGCCCTTCTAACAGCACTTGCAAACGCCCACTTGATATCCATTAACTCCATTTCATCACGGTCTATCTGCTGATAATCTTCGTTGGTCATATTGATGTTTCCAATTTGACCCGCTACCAATCCACAGTATGAACTGAACATTGTGTTGAGAAGTTCCAAATTTTCCTGTGCAACTTCTACACTGACTTTTGAAAGATTGGAAGTATCAACTCTGACAGTGTTGGTGTTTTGGGGTGAAGGATTGTTGGTATAATGCGTTTGTTGTTGTTGTGGTTGGGCTTGAGGTCGAGGTATGGATTGTGACATGTAAGTACTTTGATTCCACTGTGGAAACGGAGATGAGCTTGTATTGGACACATACGCTGTTTGAAGCTTCGGTTGCTGAATGGAACTAGAACTAGCTGAAGGACCAAAACCAGGCAAATACATTTCTGTGTTTTGAGGAGGTGCCGTTGCTATCCTTTTAGCTTTTCGAATTTCCTCTTCGTTCTTGTTCTCCAACTTCTGAATGAATTCATAAAGACTGACATTGGCTGCATCCAGAGCGCCCGTATGCTTTAGAAGTTCAATGAATGGACTCCACTTAGGAGGTAGAGCATCAGCAAATCGTGCAATCATTTCCGGATGATTTGTAGCAACACTGTAGGAAGTCATTTCACTAATCAAATGATAAAAACGAGTAGTCATATCATTTAGAGTCTCATTCTCCAAGAACTGAAATGATTCAAACTCTTTCTTCAATAAATCATGGCGTATCTTTCTAGTAGCTGCATTTCCTTCTCCTCTCGCTATCAATGCATCCCATAAGGCTTTCGTGGTCTTACAATATGAGAATTGATGAAAGATGTCTCTGTGAAGTGCTTGAGTGAGAATAGCATACGCCTTCTTCTCCAGATCATATGCCTTTTTGTCGACTTCTTGCATGTTATTGAAAGTTGTCGCATTTGATCCTGCTTCTTCAAGAGCTTCACTAAATGCAGAGATGAAACACGTCCATAATTATGTGTTTTGCCCTAGAACGTAGTTATGGAAACGACCCTTCCATGATGGATAGTCGTTCATGTAATTTAACTTTGGAGGGCGATTGTTGCTACCCGTCTCATTCTCACTAAGCAAAATATTTTGAATACTCTGATTTTGATTCGACACCATTGCCCATTGACTTGCACTTATTGACTGTTGTTGTTGAGGTATGGTACGATTCATATATTCGGCCATCGACATCTGTTTTAGATCTGGTAGTGGATCCGTACTCCAATCCCAAGGATTCGTACAGCTCATATTTGATGTATGTATGTGAAAACCTGATCAAATACTTGAAACCACACTGTTAACCCACTTTTAGAAGTCCCCTGTTAAAAATTGACAAGTATCGACGAAACTGATTGATGAGGTCCGACGAAACAAATTATAAGATCATGTCGACGAAACAGAAACTGGATGACGAAACTGGAATGTTATTGTAGATCGACGAAACACTTGTTTGGTTTAAAGCCCAACTTGTGAAGCCCACGAAACTGATTTTTGTTTGTTGATCGACGAAACTGTCAAGCCCAATGATGTTTGAAGCCCAATACAAATGAGAAGCCCAAATGTTTTGACGAAATAGAATTAACCTTTGCTGATTGACGAAATAGGATATTGATTTAAATAATCAGCCGAAACATGTGACTGTTGACTGACTTGTTTGTTTGTTTGAATTAAACAAATATATATGTGACGAAACAGGTTTATACTTGTATTCGATGAAATGCTGAACAAAGGTCGACGAAAGTCTTTTTGATTTTGAGATAAGATTTAAAGATATTTTCAAAAGTAACTTATCCTATTCTGACAAAAGACAACAATTTTCAAACTTCACACGTTACTTTTACTGTTTCGAAAACTCATTTTTCTCATCAACCCATCATAACACAAATAAACTAAAGTCAACTTAATATATAATAATCAATATCATTTTAACTCAAACAAAAATTCAGATCAAACAAATATATATTTATGAAGAGCTTGAAGATGGTAAAGAACACTTTGAATATCAGTAGAACTATTTGAATATTCCGGCCAGATTTTTCACCAGAGAAATTTTCCGAACACGAAATTTTGCATAAACTTTCAACAAAAACCGAACTCTAAACATGCACACATGCAATAAAACAGGGTTTTCACTAAAACTATAGCAAAACAACACGATTTTGACTGATTTTTGAACAATTTTCCAGAAAAAATATGAAACTTTTTAAGAACAAAAATCTGAAAAACAGTTAAAACAACTTGTTTCAAACACGACAATGTTTGGTTTTAAACAAGGAAAAGAGCCAAGGCTCTGATACCACTTGTAGGTCCCGTTTTTCCGGTGAGGATCGATAACGAGAAACCTATTCCCTGTTTATAACAAACACGGTAACGGGTGCGGAATCCCCGTGACGGTGCAAACCAAACACAGATAATAAATAACACGGATTAACCAATGAAACACACTCTATTGATTAAACGGGATGAGAACCGATCACAAACTGATACAAACACAGTTTGACAGAATTTTGGCAGAGTTTCTTTACATGTATGCTCTCATCTCTATTTCAAACAGAAACAGAGATGGTATTTATACTAGACACAGACACATATTGACGAAACGCATAAAAGCACTCGACGAAACACTACAGTCGACGAAACACACCTTGTTTCGTCGACATACATATAATTCTCTGTTTCGTCGTTTGTGGTTGAAGCCCAATCCAAGTCAAAGCCTACTTCAAGTCTTCGGCCCAAATAAGGATTTACGGCCCAGAACATGTTTCTGTTATAATATTTCACTAAGATCACATATGAGACAAGACTATGACATCATCATGACATCACAAAGGTGATGTCATGGTGATGTGTTTTGCGGGAATGGCTTGCGGCGTTCCGTACTTCGCGTGTCGAACTCTGGGGCGCACGACGGAGGAATGTCATGACGTCGGGCTGGAGCCGGACCTAACCGAGTCGACCCGAACAGAATCTAACCGAGTCGAGTCGCGTCCACATAAAGTGTACCAACAACATTCATGATATGCTTAAGGATCCTATAACTGAAGGGCTATTACCCATAAGTCTTATTAAGAGAGCTCATAGACGGGTATTAGTTAATGGCCATGCGCAACTGCATATCGTACTAAGAATGACTAAGTATTAGTTAATTTTCCTCATCAGTTTGATTTTGTACGTCTCTAAGAATATGTCAAGTCGACATAATGGCATATAAGACAAATAAAGTTACAAATCAGACAAAGGGCTTATGCGTATTTTGATCATGACGATTAGGTTTTAAATTAAGGCTATAGTATGATTAATGGGGGTCCTGAGTCGCATAATGATTCAACGGCTGTATTTCTCTGCTATAGTACTTGTTTAAAGCTAAAATGAGTGTTAACTCCTGATCAGGCTTATCTAATACTCATAGTAAATGATTACTCGGCTAAGTGGGAGAATGTAAGATTAAATATATTACGTATTGATATTTAATCTGTAGCCATTATAATCATTTACATTATATATAGATCAAAATATATAACAATCCTATTAAATAATTAGTTGGTAATTGTTGATGGACCATATTACCCTTATTAACTAATTAGGGTTTCCTCCTGGGTGCTTATATAAGGAGAATTATGTGGAGGTTAAGGGGTTAGACATTTACACAATTAGACACACCCCATAAGCCTAACATCAATTTTCGACCTCCTCTCCCAAAACCGAATCCCCTATTCGGTTCTCATCTTCACCATCATCAGTCAGCACCCTAAGGAGGAACCAGACAAAGATGACAATCATGTCAAACCTTAATTGCTGCGACTCCATCTGGATTCTCTGCTAACCTGTGCTGATGCAACCAAAGGTATGTTTTCATGTTTTCCATTATGTTCAAACAGAACTGAACCAACATCAATATCTGCAAATTCCTAGTTTAATTTTTGGATTGTCAATATTTTTGGTTGGTGAAGGTTTAAAAATGGTTTGAAATAGAGAACAAACAGTGCACAAGACACCATGATTTATAGTGGTTTGATTAAATGCTAACAAACCCACTCTATGTTCGTTCTTTCTTATTCATCAAGAATTTATCATTGCTTTATGTATCAAGTAGTGATGGCCATTTTTTCCTAAACACCCGTACCGATTTTAGGTATTCGGTACATGTATTGGTACCCAGTTTTATAGATTTGGGTATTCGGTACTTTTGGTATTGGTACGGATAAAAACGAGTACTGATACCGAATTTTATATATAACCTTACAAAAAAATAATTTTTTTATTTCATATCATGGTATTTATGGTAATCGTATTGAATTTATCTGTTTGGTACCGTATAATATTAGTACTCGTACCAATTTTACCTATTTGGTACTCGTACTATATTGGTATCTGTGTCAGTTTTACTTATTTAGTACGTCTTTCTACGAGTGATCGAAAACTAAAAAAAACAAAGTGGTACCAAAATGAGTACCGTACCGTACCAATATATTCAGTACGGTATTTGGTACCTAGTTTTGTTCAAATTCAGTACCGGTACGATTTTGAGTAGAGATACTATACCAATCCCATCCCTAAATGAAAGATAAATTTTCAAATGGGTTTTGGCTCATCATCTATAGTTAAAGATGAATTTCTAAGTTCCAAATTTTTTTTAATTAAATCACCAATTTAATTAAACTTCTAAGATGAAGATGATTTCATGACCAAGATTAGTTCATCTATTCTCTAGTTTTTTATGGTTCGCCATTATCTTTCTCCCTCTCTCTCCCTATAGGATAAGGATCCATTAGAAACCACTCTTTATTGCGAGAATCAGTGTGAACACAACCAAAAATACCTAATAAAATTAAAAATAACTTTTTAGTGACGAAATTTAGTGAATTTTAATAAAAAAAAAAACTTTTTTTAGCATTTAGTTGTGGGGTTTAACTTTATGATTTAGTTTTTAGCATTTAACTTGGATGGGGTGTTTAGGTTTATGGGTTATGGTTCTTGTGGTTCTCGCAATAAGGGTGGTTCTCAAATGAACCTTACCCACCATATATATATATATATATATATATCCAAGTTGGTACAAGAGACCATACTATGTGTCTGCTTTTAACTGTGCACAAGGTCAAGTTGGAATAAAAGAGACATGTAATGGGAAGTTATAATATCTTTACAAGTGCTGTTTTTCAACTTGCTCCATGTTTCTGTTTTTTTTAATTGATTGTACCTTACTTTAAGTCTTCGAGTGGGTATTAATGAAATGAACATAATTATGATTCATGCACTTGTAAAGGAATAGAATTGGTCGAAGTGAAACTATGAATACAAAAAAAAAATATATATATAGGACCGAAATACATTTGTAGGATTTATAATATTATATGGAAAACCAAAAACAAGAAAGTAAAAGTCTATGTAGGGATGACAATGGTCGGGTATGGCTAATCCAGTTTTATATGTGATTGTAAAATCTTGTCTATACCCGGCATATTACCGTCGAGTATTTATCAGGTCTCAAGCGTACCTGTGGTTATCGGAAATACCCGTTAGTGTTTTAAAAAGAAAAACTGATGGAAATTTTATGTGTTCAAAAGTTTTTTTTTTTACTTTCATTTATAATTTTACTAGGTTAGGTACCCCACACAGTTGAGTTGAACAGTGAATATTATAGAATTCATAATTCTTCTAATAATAGAAATAATTAAAATAAGAAAAATGTTAAATTACAATTATAATTCCCAAATTTATAAATAATTAAAAATTACTAAATGCTTCTTATAACTTAAATTAAGTATTACATATAATAATGATTATTTAACCAAACACTTTTAGTGTTATTTCAGATGTTGTAACAAAAAAAAAACATATTAAGATGCAAGTTTTTCTACAAAATAGGGAGCTCTTCACTTTTCATACTATTTTGTGCCTTCTTGCACCCTCATACATTTCATCTATTGTCTTTGAAAGAACATGCCCTCGACACAACCTCATTCTACAAAAGATAACAACTTTAATCATTTCAAATACCTAACATCCAAGAAAAATTTACCAAAACATATAATAAACAATATACTCTTGGGTGCAAAATTAACATTCTTCTCATATAATTCAAATTTTGCAAATACTACTTAAATCATGCAACCACCACCGGTCTAAGACATAAAAAAATACTACTTAAGTTGTGCTTTGTGAAACTTGAAAAAAAAAATGCTCCAACATAGAAAAAAAAAACGAAAGGAAAAACCATGCATACTAACGTCGAGTGATGACGTGAATTGTAACTTGTTTTTTTAATTTTTAATATAACAAAAGAGTTTTTATTTTTAATAAATTTAATTTCAAATATTAAAATAATCCGACCAAGGTATCTTATGCTCCATTTTCTTCTTGACATATGGAAAAAATGACATGACTCGATTTGAATGTTAAGTTATCTAATTGAGACAAAAATGATATGAGTGACCTAATTAGAACAATTTTAAAATTTGGTTACTATTCTGTGACATTTCCCCTAATCGAAAGTATAACATGATAATGGGTATGTTTGGCAAAAGTAGTTGGTGACTGTTGGCTGGTAGCTAATAACTGTAGCTTTTTAGATATATTTGGTGTTTGACAGAGTAGCTGTAGCTTTTAATAAAATGTATAAAATGAGCAAAATGGACAACTAAAAATTTAAAAAGTTTGTGTATTAAAAAATTCATTATTTTTAAAGGTTAAAATAGTTGTTTTTCCCTAAAAGCTTGTAGCTCCTTCTAAACGCTACTAGTAGGAGCGTTCAACCAAAAGTTTCAAGCTCCTAACCTAAAAGCTCAAGCTCCTTCAACCAAACAAGATTTTTTTTATTAAGTAGGAGGTTTTTTTAAAAGCTTAAAGCTAAAATCTACTAAAATCTTCATACCAAATATACCCAATAAGTTATTTCTATGCCAGAAATCGTATTTAATATTGTTTTAATGTTCTTTAAGACATATCCTTGTATATTGAGAGCGTATAGAAAATATTACAAAATCATAAAGATTTTAACAAAATGAAATGCAAACAACAATTGTAAAAGGATTAAATTATGAAAAGAATATAATAAAAAATTAATCTATTATATATGGAGTAAACTTAAGCATCACATATAGAATTTGGAGATAACTAACACCTTGAGTTTAATATTGTTAACATTGTTATGGATGTTTGATATGCCATTTAATTTTTGTTACGAAACATGAAAGTAAAATTGTTAACATTGTTATGGATGTTTGATATGCCATTTAATTTTTGTTACGAAACATGAAAGTAAAAAAAAAAAAAAAAAAAACTCTTGAATATATCATATTCAAACAAATGTATGAGATTTTGTATATATACAAAATAGTAACACAGTTGTTTTTTTCCATAAATGTAAGTTAATCATGCAACTAATAAACTTATGTTTAAACAATAAGTTTGAAAGAGTTGCAATCCTTTTATCTAATTAATTAAAATAATTATCCATATGAGAATAAGAGTGACCTAATATATTATGAGTGCTGTTTTGGTCAAAAATCAGACTAGGATAATGTAACAAAATCTTTTGTTGTGAGGAATGATGCTTGAATCAATGAACAAATGTACGAATAATTTGCAAATGAAATAAACAAGTGACACAAGGATTTATACGAGGAAAAAACTCTTGATCAAGAATTGATCTCCGGCATAAAAAACCTCGGGTGATGGAAACTACCGATCACCAACTATGATTAAACGAATGATTGTTACAACTCGGGATGATAACAAGCTTGTTACAAGGATCACTATAGTGCAATGTGTATGAAATCACCAATGAACTGTTGATAGCTGTTTCGAGTGTGTGTGTTTGCTTAATTGTTCTAACTCAAGCTTGTTATCCCCTTTAAAAATAGAAATAACTTAAACAACTAACTATCCGCTAAATGTGTAAGCTCCCCACGACTTCTAAAACGGTCACCAAGCCATGCACGTGCGGAATATTGAGGGCATATTCCCCAAGAATATCGGCAAGACCAAATCCAATGCGTATACTCCTGCAAAACAAGCTTAAACATAGTGAAGGCAACCGTTAGTATAAGGATAACAATGAGGATCCTGGATCCTGATCCTGCAATGTCTTCTGATGATCCTTAATTCAAACAGAATTGAGGAACCGTGATCCTTAGGTTTAGAAAATCTATCCCTAACAATTGCCCCCAAAATATGAGGAGTAAAATGTAAATTAACGAGTCGTATTTTTAATCTTATCTCCAACTGACTAACGGATATATAGACGTTAGGATCGAACTAGCCGTTGCTGATCATACGTCAGCGACATGACATCCTGCAGAACCATCATTATAAATCTGAGATTAGAGATAAGGATCGATAGGCATTTATCGTCGTCTTGTGTCAGTAGCAGAATGTTGTAATTTTAAATTGGAGGTAAAATAATATTTTTAACTGAGGGCAAAACAAATTTTTTTATTTTGAAATGGGGACAAAACCGTAAATTTTTTAACTGCGGGCAAAATCGTAATTTTTAGCTTGGGGCAAAACGAAAGTTTTATTTTGAACTGAGGGCCAAATCGTAATTTTAAACTGAGAACCAAATCGTAATTTGGCAGGACTCTAGCTGGGGGCAAAACCATAATTTTATTTGAACTTGGGGCAAAGCCGTATTTTTTAACTCAGGGCAAAATCGTAAATTTAAACAGGGGCAAAACTGAAATTTTATTTTGAACCAGGGACAAAATCATAATTTTAAACTTAGGATAAAATTGTAATTTGTCAAGACCTATAAATAACTATTATATGAAAAAAACAAAAAACAAAGCGGGCTTCACTTTTGGCCAACCACGTAAGAAGACTATTCCCGCCGTCAACTTGTAAATGTGCTGTTTGGCACGAATAAAAACAAAATTGAGTCAACCAAGTAAATTAAAACACTACCATGGTTTTGCAAAAAAAAAAACGATAGCAAGATTTTTAACTGAGGTAAAATCGTAATTTTATATTGGAGGTAAAATAATATTTTTAACTGAGGGCAAAACAATTTTTTTATTTTGAAATGGGGCAAAATCGTAATTTTTTAACTGCGGGCAAAATCGTAATTTTTAGCTTGGAGCAAAACGAAAGTTTTATTTTGAACTGGGGGCCAAATCGTAATTTTAGACTGGGAACCAAATCGTAAATTGCCAGGACTCTAGCTGGGGGCAAAACCATAATTTTATTTGAACTTGGGGCAAAGTCGTATTTTTTAACTGAGGGCAAAATCGTAAATTTAAGCAGGGGGCAAAACCAAAATTTTATTTTGAACCGGGGACAAAATCATAATTTTAAACTTAGGATAAAATTGTAATTTGACAAGACCTATAAATAACTATTATATGAAAAAAAAAAAAAAAAAACAAAGTGGCCGTCACTTTTGGCCAACCACGTAAGAAGACTATTCCCGCCGTCAACTAATAAATGTATGTATTGTAAATTATTTTTATTTATTAGGTAGGAAATCTTTTTAAGCGATTTGTTAAACGGATTATCAATAACAGATTTATTTGTGAGTATGAGTGTGACAATTAAATAATAAAGTAAAATGCCAAAATAGTCCCTATGTTTAGGTCGGTTTTGCTACTTTAGTACAATAATGAAAACTCTAGGTCCTTGAGGTTTCATTTTTGTTGTCATTTCTATTCAATTGGCAAATTGAGTTAGAAATTTCTACCCTTTTGTCAATTTACTTGTTTAGATGGAGTTCTTGATGGCAGAAAATGATGATCATACCCTCTATTTAAATGAAGAAAACGACAAAAAGGGCATAAATCTCTAACCTAGTTTGCCAATTGGATGTAAATGACAACAAAAATGAAACCTCAGGGACCCAGATACAAAAGGTTTTATTTTTTATCTGAAGTGGCAAAAGTGACCTAAATTCAGGGACCATTTTGGCATTTTACTCTAAATAATATAATGTGTCAAAACTAACATGTTATTATGACTAACCATGTAAAATGGAACGGGAAAAACAAAATAAAAAATATAAAAGTTTTTTTTTCTAAATACTTAAATGTGTTTACAAGTCAATTTTATACTGGTCAGCCCGAACCCGTCCTGTTTTTAATACTAGTCAACCCAACCCCAACTCGTATTTTAAAAGGGTCATGTTAGTCGACCCAAAATTTTTTTTTTTTTGCATGTCGTGTCAAGAATTGCCACCCCTATAGGTCATGGGTTCGAGTCTCGCCAGGAGCAAAATGTTCTAGTTTGAGTAAGAGGTTTTATCACAATAGTCTTTCCGGCGATGCATTTCCTCTAAAATGATGGCAGATCGGGTCATCAACGCCATCCACGTTTGCGGGGTGTGGAGGACCTTTGCCATTGGACTTATCTGGGTGGCCAAACTTTATTGGTTGTCACAAAAAAAAAAAAGGAACACCAACATAGATATAAAATTTGAAGTTGAGTTTACCTAGATCAAACTTCGTTGGTAAAAAAAATAACGAGTAAATTACAAAAATCATCCTTTATGTATGACACTTATTGGGTAAATTGTGTCATTTGTCTTCAATAATTACAGAAAACGTACTTGATGTTTGCAAACCCTTGCAAGTTCTGTCATTTAGCCCTAACTCAGTTAATTTTTTGTGGTTAAATCTGACCAAATGGACCCCACATGAGGGTATTTTGGTCATTTTACTCTCATGTGAGGTCCATTTGTTCAGATTTAACCACAAAAATACCCTCATGTGGGGTCCATTTGTCAGATTTAACTAGAAAAATTAACTGAATTAGAGTTAAAAGACATAACTTGCAAGAGTTTGCAAATATCGAGTATGTTTTCTGTAATTATTGAAAACAAAGGACACAGTTTGCAGTAACTGACGTAAATAAAAGACGATTTTTTGTAATTTACTCGAAAAAAAAAAAACCCCTACATAAATACTACTTTGAAGTTGGAATAGAATTACCGGCATTATCCGGTTTCGTGTCAACAACGCGTACCAAAATAAAAGGACAACAGTTTTGATATAACAAAATACATTTGTTAAAGATTCAATGAATGTATGCATTACCAACCATGACTGTTTAGGGGGAGGTGGTTATAATGTATCTAACACATCAGCATGACTTACATACATCCCCTTTTGTATATATATAATCCCACTAACCCAATCACCACCAATATCACATTTCAAACAATCCACCATTCTCCAAACCCCTCTTTCTTTTTGCCCTGCTACTTGATTGTACAGGGTTTTCTTGTGAATGCAGCAAAATCTTGAACAATATTTCTTCAACAACTTCAGTTTTTTCATCATTTTTGTGTGTTTTTTGGTGAAAGATTCAATCTTTTTGGTGAAAGATTTAATCTTTTTGGTGAAAGATTTAATCTTTTTGGTGGGTTCTTGCCAGCTGTTGCAAAGATGCCTGCTTTGGTTAATTACAGGGGTAAGTTTGCTTTATATTTTTCAAGAATCTTTTATTTGGGTGTTTCTTGAAAATTTGTATGAGTTCTTGATGGGTTTCTCAGTTTAGGTGGTTATGATTTGTGGGTGTATATTATTTTTTTATAATTTTGCAAGAAAAACTAGATCTGTAGGGGAAACAAGATCATGATATTGAAGCCTTAAATTAGGAAAATACTGTTTTTTTAATAATTTTTGTATAGTTTATGTGATAGTATATATGGTTTGATCACTAGGGTTTCTTGATTTCCATGGTACTTTAAAGTTTGTTGCTAATAAAAACTAGAAATTTGGGGCTTATTGATAGGGAAATTGGGTTCAAAATTTGCAAGAAAAATTAGATCTTTAGGAGGAACAGCTCATAAAAAAGATATCACACTTAGGGTTCAGATCTTGATTTTAGAGCCTTAAATTAGAGCTTTTTGTGGTTTATGAATAGGATTTAATGTAATTGACTTAAAGTTTTGTAAGTATAATTGGATCTTAAATGGAAATAACACATAAAAAGAGATCATACTTGGGGTTTAGATCATGATTCTGAAGCCTTAAATTTAGGTTATTTTTGTTGACAGATTAATCTTGTTGGAAAACATGCATGATTTCTTACTAACTGGGAAATCGAATAATCGTTTATTTATTCGGTTGAGTTCTACGGCTTACGGTAATCAGGAAAATACCGTTTTCTAATAATATATATGTTTTTTTGATTTACAGGGGACGATGACTATCATACAGGTGGATCACTATGCTCAAAAGATTCGACCCGTTTGCTATCCTTTTACGGGTCTCCTTGCAAACGTCAAAGAATCAGTGATTCATACTTCCATTTTCTCGAAGAAGAAAAGAAACCATCTATTGAAGTCCTTCCAGACGAGATTCTTTACGAAATCTTTAGGCGTTTGTCTGGTGGTCAAGCGCGAAGTGCAGCGGCGTGCGTCTCTAGCCGCTGGCTCACTGTTCTGAGTAATGTCAGAACCTCAGAGATGGTTCATGATGTTCATGAACCATCTGATGACGTTGAGATGGTTCAAGAAAACGATGGGTTTCTTACTAGATGTTTAGAAGGAAAGAAAGCAACGGATCGCAGACTTCAATCTGTTGCGGTTGGGACGTCTGCCCGTGGTGGTTTGGGCAAGCTTTCGGTCAGGGGAAGTAACAAGGTTACCAAGCTAGGGTTCACAGCGATCGCACACGGGTGCCCGTCACTAAAGGTTCTATCTTTATGGAACGTTCCTTCAATCAGAGATGAATCGTTGATCGAGATCTCAAAAGAATGCCATTTGTTGGAAAAACTTGATCTTTCTCATTGTAATTCAATTTCCAACAAGGGTATTTCTGCAATCGCCCAAAACTGCCCGAATTTGTCTTCGTTGACAATCGAGTCGTGTAAAAACATTGGTAACGAGAGTCTTCAAGCCATTGCCCGATGCTGCCTGAATCTACAATCGATTACGATCAAAGACTGCCCGAATGTTGGTGACCAGGGAGTTGCTACTCTCTTGTCGTCGCTTTCGTCGGTTTTGAAGAAAGTGAAACTTCAATCGTTAAACATAACCGACTTCTCATTAGCGGTAATAGGGCATTATGGGAAATCGATTACCAATCTTGCACTTATCGGTCTTCAAGCTGCTAGTCAAAAGGGGTTTTGGGCTATGGGTAGCGCGAAAGGGCTTCAATCGTTAACGTCGTTAACCGTAGTTTCGTGTTATGGGATCACTGACTTGAGCCTTGAAGCAATAGCGAAAGGTTGCGGTTTGTTGAAACAAATGTTGATTAAGAAGTGTTGCTTCGTGTCCGATAAGGGATTGGTTTCTTTTACGGAAGCTGCTGAGTCTCTTGAATGTTTGCAACTGGAAGAATGCAATTGGATCAGTCAACACGGGATTTTGAAAACTTTAAAGTCAAAATTGAAGTCTTTGACAATAGTCAAATGTATGGGAATCAAAGATATCGCCCAAGAAACATCCGGTTTGACTCGATGTGAATCGCTTCGATCTTTAACCATTCGAGATTGTATCGGGTTCGGAAACACAACGTTGGCAATTTTCGGAACGTTTTGTCCACAGCTACAAAATCTTGAACTAAGCGGGCTTTGCGGGATAACCGATTCCGGTCTATACCCGATTCTCGAAAACTGCCAGGCTGGACTGGTCAAAGTCAACCTAAGCAACTGCCTAAACTTGACCGACAAAGTGGTGGTCGATCTTGCTAAGATTCACGGTGAAACCCTAAAAGTTTTGAATCTTGAAGGCTGCCGGAGGATCACCGATGAAAGTTTGGCGTCAGTTTCCGACTACTGCTTCTTGCTCAGTGATCTTGATGTTTCAAAGTGTTGCGTAACGGATAATGGATTACGTTGTTTGTCCGAAGGTGTTTTGATCGGCTTGCAAATCCTTTCCGTTTCGGGTTGCTCCAAGGTTTCGAACAAAAGCGTGCCGTTCTTGAAAAAGCTCGGACAAACGTTAGTCGGATTGAACATCCAGCAATGCAATCTCATCAGCAGTAGTTTAGTCGATTCGCTCGTTGAGAATCTTTGGCGGTGCGATATCCTTTACTGAAGAATAAAGATGGAAGTATCAGTTTCGTGTGGATCTTTAGCTAGTCAGCTGGTTTTCTAGTCACAAACGGCGAATTTTGTGACTCTTTTACCCTTGTTTTTTTCAAGAAAACAAGACGGTTCGGCTGCAGCTATGGTGACACACAACCCTGTCTTAGTGTCTTGGTCTTTACTTTAGGGCTAGTTTAGTTTAGTGGTTCGAGCGGTCTTATGGTTCGAGTCAGTTGTAAGCGTCTAGTTCCGTTGTGCGGTTTGAGGATGCAAGAGGGTGCACCTGGTTTTTGGGCTATGGTAAATGGCAACAGAAATGTTTTTTTCTGGTGCCATTAACACCACTTTGTGGTTGTTTTTTTTATGAACCATGGTTCATGTTTTTTGATGGGATTTTAGAGTCCTGTTTTCCCAGGTTGATGTTCTTGCTACCTTAAATTTGTACCCTTTTTTTAGTGATTATAATGAAGATAAATATTTAATGTTTGTATACTTGTGTTGTACAAGTATTTGAAGCTTTAATATTCTATCAATGTTGTGTTATTAATAGTAACAACCGTGACAAATAGCACCAAGGCCACAACACTTCCAACGACCACCAACACTGAAGTTGCGACGTGTTAATGCGGAGAAATTAGACCGAAACACAAAACATAGAAAATAATAACTAAGTTGATTTAGGACTCGTGCGTCACGATGAACCTATCAAACGGGAAAAATTAGACGACCATAAAAACGTTGAACCACACATGTACGTTGCGTAATGTTAACTCGCAAAATTTAGAACGAAGCGTAAAACAAAACGTAAGCGAGGTGTGAAAAGCGCAAAATTTAGAATAAAACGTAAAACGAAATTTTAGCGAAATGTGAAGAGTATACGGTACTAAAGTTGAAAGTAAAAAAGTTATGAAGTTAAATTGACAAAGATAAAAAGCTTTGGGGTTAAAAGTAAAAAAAAAAACTATAATAGTTTTAGATTAAAATTGTAATTATATCACTTTTTTGAAAACTATCCTAAGCAAAGAATACAACTTTATGCATCACAACGTTGTTAATTTATAATTTATAATTATAATGGGTAAATAGTTGTTATAAATATTTTACTTATATAATCTATAATATATTTATGGCACAACCTATCAAATCATTCTTTTGGACAAGAAAATCATGTTCATTAAAAAAAAATAATATTACAATGTTCCATGCTTGTCCATATGGTAATTATTTTACATAAAATGATGAAGGTTCAATGGACATGGACTCAACAGGTAGGGGCCAACATCACCAAATCATATCAACAGTTCATTTAATAATGGTGTGAAAATGCCATAAAGATTTGACATTGTATCTGGCTTGTTTGTTGTCATATTTTGATATCACATACTTCCAGCCACTTTAGAATGTTGTTTTCAGATTATGCTAAAAGTATTTCATATAAAGTTGTGAAATATAATATATACTCTTTTTAAATAAATTTTTAGTTGATTATTTTACCTCTCTAAAATATATATATATGATTTTTTTAATCTTATTTTGGTAAATAATTAGTCGAAATTAAAGTAGCAACATCCAAGTGTATATTTGTATTTGACTGAGTTCTGAATGAGTTAAGGTATAATTGACTGAGTTCTGAATGAGTTAAGGTAAACAATCGTAAAAACTTCAGTGAATTTTTAAAAAAGAAACAAGTGTATATTTGTATTTGACTGAGTTCTGATTGTGCTGTTTTGATGGGTTTTAAAAAATTGTAAAAACTTCAGTGAATTTTTAAAAAATTAACAGGCCATGGTTGTACATATTGTGTGGTGCTTGTTTTGACACATTTCAATCTCTGGTGCCTTCTTATCTTATTTTTCAAATTTTATTTTTTTCTTATTATTAAATAATAATGAAATAAATATAATTTAGATATGAATAATAAATTTTTTATTAAAATTTGAATTAAAAATCTTCTTTTCTTTTCTTATTTTTCAATTTCTTTTTTCTATTAAACAACGGTCTAATTAAATATAATTTAGGTAAGTATAATAATTTTTTTATCAAACTTTGAATTAATAATAATATGTAATTTGTATTTTCTCCTTCTCCGTATGAGATAGAAGAAGTCTTCTTCTTTTTTTTCTTTGTAGAACCATGCAAATATATAAATTTTTATTCTCGTTTTAATTGAGTTAATTACAAAGTTAGTCCCTGTGGTTTGCACAAAATAACATACTTAGGTACTAATAGTTTAAAATCACATTCTAGGGTATTAACTTTTCATTTTGTAACATTTGGAGGTATTGACTTCTAGAGTATTAACATAGTTAGTCCCTGTGGTTTGCACAAAATAACATACTTAGGTACTAATATAATGTGATTTTAAACCTAAAAATAACGTTAATACCTTCAAACGTTACAAAATAAAAAGTTAATACCCTAGAATGTGATTTTAAACTATTAGTACCTAAGTATGCTACTTTGTGCAAACCACATGGACTAACCATGTAATTAACTCCATTTTAATTAGATTTAGTTAAGTATTTTTTTTAATTAATACTATTATTATTATTTAATATTTAATAGGATACAAAAATAAGAAAATAATATTAAATCACAAACTTCATGGATCTCTCAATTTTTTTCATTATTTCTTTTATTTTTTCCACTTAAATATTAGGCCTGGCAAATAAAACCCATTTGGGTTTTTTGCGTTATTTTAGGTCATTTTAAAAATAAGAATAGGTCAGGATGGGTTAAAAAATAACTAAGGATGGGTCAGGATGGATTATATGATATCTATTTAAAATAATCAGTGGGAAAGAATGGGTATTACGCATGATAAATGGGTAACTCAAAAAAGAGCATCACAGTCAGATTTTTCATCTTATTCGAGTGTTCGTAGATGTTGTCTTAACAAATAAAAAAAATTAAGAATAATAAAAAATAATAAAATTTTTCTAAAAAATCAGAAAAATAAAAAAATTCAAAAAAAAATAAATAAATAAAAATAAAAATAAAAAATATTCTAAAAAATAAAAAAAAATCTAAATATTCAAAAAAATAATAAAAAATCCAAAAAAATCTGAAAAATTTAAAAAATAATAAAAAATCAAAAAAATTTAAAAAATAAAAAAAATTATATAAAAATAAAAAAATAATAAAAAGAGTTAATTACATAGTTAGTCCCTGTGGTTTGCACAAAATAACAAACTTAGGTACTAATAGTTTAAAATCACCTTCTAGGGTATTAACTTTTCATTTTGTAACATTTGGAGGTATTAACTTCTAAGGTAATAACATAGGTAGTCCATGTGGTTTGCACAAAATAACATACTTAGGTACTAACAAAATGTGATTTTAAGCCTACAAATAAGCTTAATACCCTCAAACGTTACAAAATGAAAAGTTAATACCCTAGAATGTTATCAGAAACTATTAGTACCTAAACTTGTTATTTTGTGCAAACCACAGAGACTAACTATGTAATTAACTCTAATAAAAAATCCAAAAAATTCTAAAAAATAAAAATTAAATAAAAATAAAAAAACTTCTAAAAATCCAAAAAATTCTAAAAAATCAAAAAAATAAAAAAATCCAAAAAATTCTAAAAAACATAAGATTCTAAAAAATCAAAAAAATAATAAAAAAATAAAAAAAATTCTAAAAAAATCATAAAATTCTAAAAAATAAAAAAAATAAAAAAATTCCAAACAATTCTAAAAAATCAAAAAATCTAAAAAATCAAGAAATCCAAAAAATTCTAAAAAAATCCAAAATTTTCAAAAATATCCAAAAAATTCTAAAAAACCAAAAAAGTAATAAAAAATCCAAAAAAAATCTAAATAGTCAAAAAATACTAAAAAATAAAAAAAAGTATAAAAATCAAGAAAATATTAAAATCCAAAAAATTATAAAAAAAGTTTTTAGGATATTTAAGATTTTTTTATTTTTTAGAATATTTTATGATTTTTTGAATTTTTTAGTATTTTTTGGATTTTTTAGAATTTTTTTTTTATTTTTTGATTTTTTTAGAATTTTTTGAATTTTTGAATATTTTGGATTTTTTTGTATTTTTTAGATTTTTTAGAAATTTTTGGATTTTTTTTATTTTTTTGAATTTTTTTTGGTTTAATAAATTTTTTGGATTTTTTATTATTTTTTTGGATTTTTTAGAATTTTTTTTATTTTTTAGTAATTTTTGAATTTTTTAGTATTTTTGGATTTTTTATAATTTTTTGTATTTTTTATAATTTTATGGATTTTTTAGAATTTTTTTGATTTTTTATAATTTTTATGATTTTTCGGATTTTTTTAATTATTTTTGTATTTTTTGGAATTTTTTTGATTTTTTTGAATTTTTTAGAATTTCTTTGATTTTTAATTTTTTTTTGATTTTTTATTATTTTTTGAATTTTTTATTTTTTAGAATGTTTTGAATTTTTTATATTTTATAATTTTTTGGATTTTTTTATAATTTTTTATCATACCCAAACACATCTTTACAAAAACCTATCTTGACCAAAACCCATTCTAACCCATTTCTTAATAAACCCATTTTAACCCAAACTCATTCTAACCTATACGCATCTTAACCCATTAACCAAACCTACCCAACCCGCCCATTTTGCCACTCCTAGTAAATATATTAAAATTTAAGTTTTAGACCATAATTTTCCTTTTTGAAAATTCAGATGGATTGATAATTGATAAACCCATTAATTTTTTTAGCGTCGACTTTATAACCAGGCTGGGCCTCGTTAAATCACATTACTTCATATATGGACCGCAAACGCAAAGTTGACTGTATATTTGGGCCTGATGCCATATTCGGCCCATCCTGTAGGATAGGCTTTTGTGTTTTTGGGCCGCTCTCCGGCCTAGTGTGAAGGCCCATATCGTATTGGGTTAACACTTGTTTAGTTATCTGTTTTGTTTTTTTGAACGACAAAGAATCTCACGTATAAACCCACCCTGTTCGAGGCTATGACCAAGGTCAACTCCTCGACCGCTATGAGACTGTGCCCCCTCCCTGTTTAGCGGTATTTTGTATGATTTTAGTTTCGTTGTTTCGCTAGTGGTAGATTTAGATATAGTCTACTAAGCCGATATGTTGTGTATCATAGTAGGTTTTATATTTTTTCTCTTATGTGACATAAAACCTGTACACGTCTTTTGGATAAATATTTTTGCTGGACGACAGCTCATTTATCCAAAAAGATGACTGTATAGTTAAGCCCATTTAACTTTATAACCAGGCTGGGCCTCTTTAAACTGAGCCGATGTCGGGCTCAAAACCGTCTGAAGCTCAAATTGTTTATTAATTATTAATTAAATTTTTATAAATTAGTAGTAATTATTTATACAATTATAATTTCTACAGATAACATAATGCATATAGCTATTTTTATCATATTTTAATATAAAAGAAATAATAGACTCGTTTAGGTTCGCGAACCTAAACGAGCTCGTTAAATGAAGTTCGCCAAGACTCATTTATATAACGAGCAGTCGGGCATATTTCTAAGCTTGAGCTCGTTTAAGCTCGGCTCAAGTATCTCACAAGCATCTTGACTTGTTTACTTAAAATATATTCAAAGCTAAAATTGATCAAGTTAATACACGAAAAAATTATGCTAGTCTTTATAACTTTAAACACTTAATATAAGTATAAAATTCATATTCATATTATTAACAGAATAATATACATGTCATGTTTTATAACCTTTTTAAACGATATTTAATGAATATGTTCAATTTACACATCATATGAGTAATCAAGTTGGTTTTAATTTCCAAAGAACCAAACAAAAAAGTTTTGTTTTCTATATGAGCAGAATTTGATCCTCTACTCCCTACCCCACCCCTACCCCAAGTGTGTGACCTTGTAAAGATATGAAAATGCTTCATGAGGCTCATAATTCACATGTCATCTATAACATATAGTCTCCTCCACACAACCTGTAGATCTTTCCCTAACTCAACTACATCTCTACTATACAAAATTCCACTTATTTTCATCATGTGTGTGCATATGTTGTTATCATTTCACATATAAGGTTATTTTTCCCATATAATAAGCAACTACGCGATATTTGTCGTGATCCACAAGGGCGGGTTTAAACTAATACAGTAGGAACCCATAAATAAATGCTGGGTGAACCTATAACAAAAAACTTCTAGTCTTCCATTGGTAAGACTCGTCTCTATCCTTGACATCCGGAGTTCGACTCTTGCATCAGCGCGTTCTTTTACAAATCAATATAGAGGTAAATTTAGAGAAATGTATTTTTTTAGAGATGGAGATAGATAGTGGGATGGAAAAAATATTGACTTTAGTGATAAAGCCCGACCCAACCCGACCCAAAAATTCGAACGTTGAGTTGACTGAAAGTTAAGCACCTAAAAAAGTGAACCCAGTGAGAAAAAAATATGGATCCGCCAACTGGTGATCCAACCTGCTAGAGATATCAGAATCACTATTTGAATCACTATTTTTATTTGGTTTTCGTATGGTTTTATCAATTCATTTTAGGTTTCGAAATGAAATAATGTGATTATTTTTATCGGTATTTTGACGTGATTTTTTTCATGCGGTTAATTCTGTTGTACCATCACGTTTTTATTAAATTATGATGTACTTTTTCATCATTACGTTCACGTGTGAATGTTCATAGCCAAACCATAACCATAACAAACTGAACAAGTGTAGATATCATTTTGGTTAATAATATTAAGACTTTATTTTTTTCTTTCTCGTTTTTCATAGCGTATAGTCGTGTATACAGCTACTATATATATCAACTAAATTTTCACTGGTCCCGGCTGCAACACGCTGGTTTAATAGCACTAGATTATTTCATAGTAACAACTCAACGGTCAAGATTAATCCTCCCGCCTTTTCTCCTTATAAAACCCTCCAAACCCCCTTTCATTTTATTCAAACACTCAATCTTGAATTCTTTCAGGGTTTTCCATTTGGAAGATGCTACTTCGTAGCTCATCAAATCCAGCCCTTAATTCATGGTTTCTACATGAAACCCACAAAGAATCATCACCATTCGATCCGTTATCCATCCGCCGCAACCCCAAATCACCAACAATCACACTTTGCTCCATGAACTCACCCAAGAAACTCATTAGAGCTTCATCCGAAACCGATTTGATCATCAACTCTCTCTCCCCACTTACCAAAACCACCGGTTCTTTGATCGCTTCTATCGCTGTTGAAGAAGACACTGAAGGAGAGGAGAGTGATCATGAGTTTTTGATGTTTTCGACTTCGGGTTTGTATGATAATGGGCATCGTGGGTTTGAGGTTATGGTGGATGGGACGGGTGGTGGCGGTGGAGGCGGTGAAGGGAAGATATATGGTGGCGATGGGTTCGGGAATGATCATGAGGATAATAGTATGGATTTGTATTATCAGAATATGATTGAAGCAAACCCTGGGAATGCAATGCTTCTTAGCAATTATGCTAAGTATTTGAAAGAGGTATATATGGTTTATTTGATTAATTTGTATTTTAATATGCATATCATGATTCTTGGATTGATAAAAGATTGAATCGAGCTGAGCTTAAACGAGTACATGCCTAAAAAAGAAGCTTGTTTAATAAATGAGTCGTGATTAAAGGTTGATACGAGTCAAGTTTAAACTATCCCGAGCCTAAAAATAAGCCGGTTTAATAGATGAGTTAGAGGCCGAGCTTCACTTATCAAGCTTGAGTTATGGTTCATTAGCCTAAATGAGCTTATTAGTTATATAGTTTCTATTTATTATATTAAATATATATATTTATATAACTATTATTTTGCATATAAAATTGTGATAAAAATAACTAAATTCTATATATTATGCTATAGATAAAAGTTACAATTATGGATATCTATAAAAATGATTGTAGATATATATATATATATATAGGGAGGAGCTCATGCGAGAACCACCATTATTGTGAGAACCGCGAGAACCAATGTGAACACAACCTAAAATAGCTAAAAAAACCTAACACCCCCCCCCCCCCCCCAAAAAAAAAAAAAAAACCTAAACCCCCCTCCCCCACCCCCCAAAAACCTAAACACCCCCCCCCCCCCCCCCAAGCTAAAATGCTAAAAACTAAACCCCCAAAAAACCTAAAAAAAATCTAAATTTTTTTTTAATATTTTTTTGTTAAAATCGCTACTTTTAGAAGCAAAAAATTTTTTTTTTGGCTTCGAAAAGTAGCGATTTTTTTATAAAAAATATTAAAAAAAAATTGTGTGATTTTTAGCTATTTTTAGGCATTTTTGGTAGTGTTCACATTGATTCTCGCGGTTCTCGCAATAAGAGATGGTTCTCGCATGATCTTCTCCCTATATATATATATATATAGATTAATTGATTGATTAAAAAAAAGCCTTTGTCCACGGCGAGCTTGAGCTTGAAAAACTACTCACAAGACAGGCTTTGGCTTGGGCTCGTCTTGGCTCATTTACGCCCCTAGATTGATTTAACAATTTTCACATTGATCTGTTGTTTTAAATAGGTTAGAGGCGATTTCCCCAAGGCTGAAGAGTACTGCAGCAGAGCAATACTGGCGAACCCGAACGATGGAAATGTTTTGTCAATGTATGCCGATTTGATTTGGGAGACACAAAAGGATGCCCCTCGTGCGCAAAACTATTTTGATCAAGCCGTTCAAGCATCGCCAGATGACTGGTATAACGAATGCTTATTTTTAAAGAACTTTGCTTTAGACATAATATTTTTTGGTCATTTGATCTAAATTTGTTTTGTGTCATGATGATGGTGCAGTTATGTTATGGCTTCTTATGCTCGGTTTCTTTGGGACGCTGACGACGAAGAAGAGGAAGAAGAAGATGAAGTTGTTAAACAAGATATTTGTGATATGAATGTATTAACACCAAGTTTCTTAACAGGAACTTCACAGTTACCTCCAATTGCTGCAGCTTCTTAAAGATGAATACTCTATTGTATATTGACAAAGATAATATATAGTAACTTTCTAACCCCACCTTTGTTTGTTGTTTATTGTTGTTTTTTATTTGTTTTTCTGCTTTTTTAACAAGCCATGTGATATTGTCACTTGTCATATCAAGGGTTTGTTGGTTATTGTGGATATATTTCTATACCTGTGGTTTTTGTAATTAATATGTTAGTTATAGCGGTCCAAAATCGAATAGCGGTCAAGGTCCGCCATATGATATATAGGTTATAGCGGTGATATAGCGGTAATTTTTATACAATGCATAATTTATGTATTTATATATATATATATATAATATAAATATATCTTTGAAAAATATTAATAGTGATATTAAAATTCATAGTAATATCATTCCAAATATTAGTAGTAATGTCTTCCAAATGATGAACACCTTCCAGCGAACTCAGAAGAACCAGTGTGCGTCCAACGACATTGGTCGTACATAATAAATTTAGGTTTTAATTGGTCGGACATAATAGATTTAGGTTTTATTTTGCATTTGGGCCTTTACTGTTATGGGTTTATTTAACAAAAGTATGATTTATGTGTATTTTCCTTATTATTGGGCTGATGATGAACATACCGCTTAAATCGATGCTTTAACCGCTATATAGGTTTCCAAATCGCAGCCAAATAGCGGTATTTGGCGCCGCTAATAGCAGAACCGCTATAGGCCACCGCTATTTGGACTGCTACACACCCTAAGGTCCGCTAACTACTATAGCACCGCTATTGACTGCATAGTTACAAAGGTAATAAAATGATATTATGACTTCTTGTATACTTTATAAACAACCACTTCTTTACATATATAGCTAAGTAAGTTGCTTCATATATGAATGATGGAGCTTACTTCAAGATAAAAAGAAATATTATTAGGCTTATAAAGAGAGGACCATTGCCTTTTTGTATTGAAGTACAGCTGCTCAAATGAATTGATTGGATGGAATATGACAAGAGATCAAAGGAGGGTTATGTTTTATTTATCTCTTGTTATGTGACTTGAAAGAAATATCTAGCTAGCATGATGTGAGACGTTGCACATAACGTGTAGCGGTACAGGGTTCTGGCCCCGCAAATATGTCATGATTATTGATTTAACTTCATTGTATTTTATCATTACACACTGTTATGGATACAACATGAATAACAAATCCATGCATATACTACCATAAAAGAAACCATATAATTTTCATCATATCTCTTGTATGTATGTTAATGATTAGAAAAAAAAAGCCCTTCATTGTAAACACCTGTTAGGACAATAAAGAATTGATTAGGGTATTGTGTCGTCCTTCTAGTGAGAAAATGTTACATGTTTCATCTGAATTCATGAAGTTCTTTACTTTATTGGGCCTCAGTGCAAGGCGCTTAAAAAGCGAGGGCTTTTTAGGCGAGGCGTATAGTATAAATATACCATTTTTAGGGGTTTCAGACATGTTTTAGGCTTCTTTATGGCTAGTTTAGGTTGACTCTAGGCTTGTTTAGGGTTGGTATAATTGTTAGAGACCTGTTCAGACGATTTTTTACCAGAATTTCGTTTGGACCTGGCCTGAAAATGCGCCTGAGGGCCTGAAAGAGGGTTATTTATGTTAAAATACTTCTTGTTTTCTTATATATAATCAATCGCATTTTATAATAACTAATGATATTCTTGTATAATATACTACAAATGAGAAATTACATAGAATCACTAAATAACAACTTCAAATAATCCAAAACCAGCCAAGAACAGAACCCGAAACTAATCCTAAACACAAAAACAAAGCCATCACAACAGCAGCCATTTCAGCTTCCGAAGGTGGAACCGATTTTGGCACCAGAATCATTATGACACTTGTCAAATACCCATTAGTGAACCCCAAAACAACAGTCAAAAACACCACAAACACCTCATTTCTAACCCATTTCGGTCCATGCAAACAGGCCGTAAAAAGCGGATACAGCAACAATCTCCCCAAACAACCCCATGTAGCTTTCGCAACACTCCTTAAAACATAAACAGCAGTAAAACATTTCCCTCCAAAATCCGCGATATTATAAATGGTAATTAATATTATCGGGTACCAATCTTTGAGGAGTTTTGATTTTATGTTTTCAGCTAAAAATCCCGGGAAAATTGATAATGTTACGGTATATATGATGAATATTCCTAAAGCGGGCCATTGAATCGTTCTTGCTACATCCCAAAGTTTTGTCTGTGACGC
>CM060407.1:12995096-13024638 GCA_030545235.1 Helianthus tuberosus
TGACCTTATAAGGACTATTGAGGAAACAATTTTTTTTTTTTAGCAAAGGAGTTTCTTCTTCATTCAATTCCTGAATGCTTTCTCCTTGGTTGCACGTCTCATCTTGGTCGCTGTACGAAGCTCAGCATTTCAAGGCTCCGGGTATGGAGAATCCCTAGTTCAGCTTCCTCGCTTGGCGACGTATCCAATAATAATAATAATAAAAATTGGAAGCAAAAATTTCCATATTAGGATTAAGATTATTCCTATGTTAAGTCTAGACTCAAAAGTTTAGATTGTGCAATTGTGTAACTGAGATTAAACACAAAAGGCTAGTGTTTAATTCACTCAGTGTTGGCTCTGATACCAACCTGTCACACCCCGATTTCCACGTGTCACCGGTGGGCCCGGTGGGGAGTATCGTGACGTCATGGTTGGCAACGTAATAGTCAAACAACACAATATTAATATGCACAGCGGAAGCAATTGAAAATATAATACAACCGAATTTATTATTGTAATATTAAATGTCACAATATTCGGAAGTTTATCCACAGAAGGATCGAACATAAAATGGAAACAATAGTTCAACAGACTTTTAGGCATCTTAAGCTTGCGAGACTTCTATTGATGCTAAGGAGACATATCCAGCCAATTTCGTATAGTACCTGCATTTAGCCTTTTTGGAAAATACGTCAGTTTACACTGGTAAATACATTCAACTGACTCATTTTGGAAAAGAGTTTGTAAATTGTTTTGAATGCACGTGGCACAAAATATCTTGACACATTGATTAAAATGCACAGAGGCAAAATTAATCTTTTTAACTTGGGAGAATTATTTAATATTATAATCTTGTGAACGATTTACATGTTACTTATGCGTTCAGTAGCCCGGAACGTATCCGGGTTAAAGATCAATAGACACACCACAATAATGAGTTATACACCGACAGGTGTACGCCTACACCCCGTGCTCAGGTTGTGGCCATCTCGTAAGATAATGCCAAGGATATCCGGGACATGGTCATTAACCCCCCAAAGGCTGTAAAGTAAACAAATCTGTTTAAAACGAGCCGATCAAATTATTCAACTACCCACTAAGCGTGGAGATTTGATGCCCGATCAAGCGGTACGCTATGTACCGTAACCCAAGCCCGTATAGGGAAAATAAGTTAAAAGTATTTACCTTGATGCAAAGTATAGTCACAATAAGCAAATAGCAAGTAGCTTTTACTGTTTCTCCTAATCTGGAACGAAGGTTAAATATAACCTATTAGAATCCTAGCGGGTCTTTAATTATGCTTAAGCTTAGACCGGCTAGTTTCGAAGATACGGTTCGTACGCACGATTAAGCGAAGACCGGATAGAATGTGATTCAGACCCGACAAGTTTGAAGACTTGTTTAATATGGGGTTATTATTCACATTCTGGATTTTGAGATTAAACCGCTAAGGTTTGACCCGTTTCGGCTAATTTATGTAAACTTGTTACATAAACCGCACCGAACGCGTAATATGCGTAACGGGTATCCGTAAGAGCCATATACAGGTTTCCTAAGTTAATATGCTTCGAATATGTTGTAACATCAGTAGGATGTCTTTCGTTATGCCCCGAACTAATTTAAACACAAACTATGCCCCGTAGGGGTAGTTTGGTCATTTTAAAGTTTGTAAAAGAGTTTAATTGCTTAACTGAGTTACAGGTCTGATGTAAACAGCAAACATACTCATTTTGATGGGTTATAACAGTAGGCTAAGGCATATATGTGAAATTTATCATATTTAACCAAACTATGCCCCGTAGGGGTATTTTGGTAATTTCACATAAGCCGGAATGCTCAAAAACGAAGTCTGAGTTTATTAACCTTTGCTTACTGTTAAAATATCATAATTTGCCTCATATATCAGTAGGTATCAACCCGGGTATGTCCAATATGATTCTAAGACATACTATGCGTTAAAAACGCTAATTATGGCGATTAAAGGCCATTTCCGGGTTCTATACTTAAATCTGATATTTTTATATTTCCAGAAGGCTTAAAATAATTTATTAATCATATGTGATCAGTGGCAAAAGGTTTGGAGTCGTTTAGATAAGTAAAACTCATTTTATGGCCCGTAAGGGCAAAACCGACAATTACCGGATTAAGCCTACGACTACTAGTTATGCTCAGCCTAAAATTAATTAAAAATATTTAAAAATCCCAAAATAATATATAACATCAGTGGGTAAAATATTTGATATCAAAAAGTATGTTTAACTAGGCTATACGCTAATTACGCCATTTTATTAACATAAAGCTTTAATTTAGCGACAATGAGCATAACTCTTAATCTACAAGTCAAACTGATGTCAAACTTTGCATACAAGTTTATATATCAGTAACTAAGGTTTCTACACTTTTACATTTTCATAAATCATGATTTAAGGTAATAAGGGCATAACGGTCAACGTATGAGCAATTAACGGAAATTTGCATATTAATTGGATAACTAGTGAACCAAGGTGTATGATCATAGAGGGTTGTTCTAACATGTATCCTAATCCAATTTAAGATCTGAGGCATTTCTAAAATATGCCCAAACGGGTCAGAACTGAAAGTCGACGTGAAAGTCAAACTATGTGACTTTCGGTTCCGAACCGGGTCTAAACAGGAAATAGTCGGGTTGAACAGGTTTGAACATGTTATTATACTAATTACTAAGTTATAACAATAATCAAACAGGTTATATGTGATCTAGATAGCTAATTATGCATAAAAGACATTTTAAGCATTATGTTGACTTTTTAAGTAAAGGTTTGACCCGACATTTAACCTGCTTAGGATGGTGATCAGGGGAAACCCTTTTGGGGTTTTATTACCCACATAAATACCATTCTAAAACTACTTTTAATTCGAGATAAGACTGAGTCATTAGTGACTAATCTCGAAGTCAAACCGTAATTACGACGGTTTGACTTTTAGCTAAATAACTAAGCTAAACACAACCAAATAAGAACTAGTAGACTTACAATAGTCCAATGCACGAATTATGATCAGAAGGGAGAGTTCCAATGCTCCAGGATGCTCCAAAGATCAAATGCAAGTGTGAAGAATGTGGTTGCATCAAGTGGCCTTATATAGTGCTTGGATCCACCACAAGAGCTTGACAAACAAGTCTAGGATCATCCACAACCATCCAACATGTGTCACTAAGGCTCAGGGGTTGGTTTAGGGGCCAAGTGATGTGAAAAATCGAGTTGGAATCGCTCACAAACGAATTGGCAGACCAGTCCCCAAAGAAATCGGAGCTGGCTGTTCAGCAAAGGCAGTCGCGTAGCGCGACTGCATGAGCCTTAGGGCTCGCGCTACGCGAGCGTGCCAGACCAGAAAACACAAACTTTTCAGAATTTGCAGTTTCAGTCCCTGGCTCTTCAAACTTTGTAAAGACACTTGTTTCTTGCACTTTGAGCCCTCGTAATTGACGTATAAGGGCCTCAAGACTTTTACCTACTTTGATTAGTCCTCGGTTAACTTTATTGTTACCCGAAAAGGCCTAATTTTCAATGTTGACGCTTTAACCCCTCGCACACGAATTTGATCACAACTTGCTCATACGTTAACGAAACTTTATGAAATTTTAATCGTGCTTTCTAGTGAGCAAAATTTATATTTACAAAGCTTCGGGTTTTTCAAAAGGTCACTCAGAGGTATATCTTTAACATGTTGACACATTTAACCCCTGTAGTTTGTAATCTCTCACTTTTAGCTTCGTACGATCCATGATTTATTCGTCCGAAGGTATGAGCATCATGTAGGGTTAATGTACATTATAATTATTCACAGTTGACACTTAGAATACGTATATTCACATACTTTCCACGTTTGTCAACTTTAGTCCTTTTTATAACATCCTTTCTCACGTTCAAACTTTATGACACGCGTCAACACATTATAGGACGTGAATTTTCGAGGTGTTACACCTTCTCTCTCTAAAAACCCAGACACCCCTCTCTCTCTCTAAAAACCCACCGCCAGTCCACCCATTCCGGCCACCACAACAGCACATCATTCCGGCCATCGCAGATCGGAACAATGACAGACACAGAGATCGAAAGGAAGAAGCATCAATCGCAGCAACTTCTCATCTCACAACAACAAGCTTCACCTCTGTTTCTCTCTCTACCACCTCTCTCTCTCTCTCTCACTTCCCCAACTCTCATTCTTCCCTTTCATTCAACATCAAAAACCATTATATAAAACAACCACCAGAAGAAAACATCGTAAGTTCACTTAGGGTTTTCTCTTTTCATATTTTGTAATTCATTTATTTCAGTTTTTTTTTTGGTTTGATTGTGAAGGTATTCTTCTGAGGTGAAATCGTTGTTCAATCGGCTTGGTGTGGAGCCCCTTGTTGTTGAATTGGACCAGATGGGTAAGTGGTGTTGTTTTTATATATGTATTTGTGGAAAAAGTGAAATAAAGAGTTGGAAGTTAAATTGATCTGGTTGGTTAGGTTTAGAAGTATTGTTGTTGGAGGGTTTGAGTCGAATTGTTAGATGAGGAGGGATGTAAGTGCTCTAGACGCATACAATTAATGACATTTTGTTGTTCGGTTAGAAACTAGATCAATTGTTTTGCCAAAGTTTGAAGTGGCTGCGTGTTGGAACGAATCAAGGTATTTTATCTTGCTAATGCTTAAAGCTTCAGTTATCTTTATTGAATCTGTATCATATGGACTTTTGAATCACTTGTGAAGATTTTAATGTAATTGTTGTGTTCGTCTTCAGCGGATTTGCAGATGTATTCGATGTGGACTACTTCATAGAACAGCTGAAAGGATTTATAAATGTTGTAAAAAAAAGGAAAAATTACAAGTTTTGTCCTTTATCTTTATAGTACTTTACAGGCGGTGTCATTTTTTTCAAATGTTGACAGGCGGTGTCCTTTAGTAGGTATTTTGTTACAAATTTTGTCCTTTCCACCCAACCTGGTTAAAAAACTTAGTTAATTTGTGGCACATGATAAGCACATGAGGGTAATTATGTCTTTTCCACCCCACCATTTCATTTCCCCCTTTTATTAACCCCCACAAACCCTTTCATTCCCCTGCACAATCGAAAATGTTCAAAATCACACACCATCATCAAAAATGTCTACACACAATCGATTGATGAATTTTGATGAGGGTGAATGATAATTTTGATGAGGGTGAAACCGCATACAGATTCACTTTTGTTCCGTCGAGGTCCGTTGACAGTAGCTAGGTTGTAACACCCTAGTTACTAATTAACGATTTTATATGTAATTACCAACAATTAGATGTGTAGTTAAGACAACACATATTATATAAATACGGGTTTATTAAAACTTTTACAAATCATAAGTTATTCTACATAACGTGATCGGGTTCGTCGTTAAAAATTTATAACGAGGCAACGTGCGGAAGCATGTGTCTTTATCGTGTTCGGTTCTTCTTTGAGCTTGATCGTCTTTCGGCATCCAAAATGTACCTACATTTCATAAACATGAAATGCTTTAGTCATACTGGGATTAAAACGTGTTTAAACGAGTCCGGGAATTGAAACTAATTAAAAATATATTTTATTACTGGGTCCACCGTAAATTACGGTACCTCGCTCCATTTTATACTTGCGCACACGCTCAACGCAGCTCATAACAACATATAACAATTTTATCAATCCTGTCGTAGGCTACAGTCTACAGACCGTTTGCTTACAGTCCATTAATAATCAATAAAACAGCCCCTCCAGTACCGTAGCCTACGCTGAGCCGTAGGTTACGCTGCAGCCCAGCTACAGATTAATCAACAAAACAGCCCTTCCAGTACCGTAGCCTACGCTGAGCCGTAGGTTACGCTGCAGCCCAGCTACAGATTTACCGGTTTAATCCTTTTTACGAAAACGGCCGTAACTTTCAAACCGTTTGTCTGTTTTACCTCCCGTTTCTTCCTACATGGTCGTAAATTAACATTCTATCATGTGAACTTGAAATTTAACATCCGGGTTAAGGAAATTCTTAACTTATACGTTTTCGGCTTATTATTTTTACGAAAACGGCCGTAACTTTCAAACCGTTTATCCGTTTTACTCGATTCTTTTTCCTACGCAGCCGTAATTTAATTCTCCATCACATGGAGTGAAAATCCAATATTTGGACTACCATAATTTATGACTTCTAAACCTTCAGCTTATTACCCTTTTACCAAATTTTGACCCGTTCATGCATATATCAACATAACTTGATTGTTTAACCTAAATTCCTCATGAACCTTATAATTTCAACGTCGTCTATCATATAAGGTCCTAATCACGGGTTTCTTACAACATCCCAACCCATTTCCACTTAAATGTTATTTTGACCCGTTTGAGGTATTTAAGCATATTTTAAGCACCAATTGCTTTAATTCATTTCCAAATACATATGTCCACATTTCTTATCAAAGGATCTTCCACCACAACTATATTTGTGGTGGATTCAATGTGGTGACTTATATATATCAAAATTTACCCTTCAAATCGTTATTTTACGGCAAAGACTCAAATAGAGCCATTTGACTAACGTTTTACATCCTTCAACTTCTATACTCATCCTAAGTAATTATCTAATTGTAAAACTCGTTTCCAAACAACCTTTAAGGGTTGTTTGTTCAATTAGCCTACAAGGGCATTTTGGTCAACATTAGTCCTTCATTTATGACGAATGACTTTTAGTTACTTGTTTAACCCAAACTCCGATCTTTTAACTATGATTTTATTTGAAAGGGCACTAGGCCTTTCAAATATAATGACCATCGTCCGTAACATTTGGTTTACCTATTAGGGTAATCAAAAACTTATTCTAGACTTCGTTTAACTCTCATTAGTCTTACATTTAAATGAGAGTTATCTTATTATGCGTACCTGGCTCGGATCATTACATTGACCCATTTAAGTACCTTGCCTCGATATCTACTAAGTAATAGCGATGTAAATATCCACTCGATATTTATTTCTGAAATCAAACAACTCATCAAACCATTAGTCGATATTGTCAAAAAGTGATATTTTCACCTTTTGACCCGTTGGTCTAAATGACCGATAGTTATTGTCAACAAGTGTCTAAATTTCAATTTTTTACCCTTATTGGTTATCTTGTTCCGTACGACTACACGCCGGAAACACCATATCTCAATTTCCCATTTGTCTTGTTCGAAATCAAAACAACAAAAGGACATTCTAAACTATATGACTAGTGTAAGCTATACTTACCTTGCATCCATGCCACGCTTTTCTTTCCGTACGCGCTCCGTTTGACCCGCTTCATCCACAAGCTTCCACCTAGCTTGTTAGGCGTCAAACTATCATCATATTTCATAAGATGGTTAATTTAGTCATTGTTAATCATAACTATTCCATCTTACGTATTTTTCTATCAAATTTATCATTCGATCTTACTAATGGTTGGTTTGACTACTAAAAGTCAAACGCCCCTTAGCATATAAATGCACATTCAAGCTCTATCTATCAATTAGTAGCTAACATGATCTTATACACTTAGTTACATGAACATGGCTACCAAATTTCATCACAACATTCAAAATCCATTTCAATCATGTATGAACAAGTTCCCAAATCACTAAATTTGTTTGAGTGCCTTGTTTCTATTATCCAATATGATGATTTTTTTTTAAACATAAACTTATCATCATCCTTACTATTATATCAAAACCTACTTCCTAGTTTACTTGTTAATCACATACAAGTGATATTACTTCAAGTTCTTCATAATTTCATCATATCTAACAAAACCCACTTCAACCATATATGAACAAGTACCCAAATTCATGGTTAAATCGAACACCTTCTATTTGTTTTCATGCATGTAGATTCTAAGCATGGTTATATCATCAAAATCATCATAACATTAAAACCCACTCGTCTAAGTGTGTTAATTCATCAAATCCTTCAATTCATAGCATGTTTTGTATGATTTTCACTTAGGGTTTCGTTCCTAAGCAAGTATACATCACTAATCTAGCCATAGCTTCTCTAATCCATGCCTAATTCACGATTAGGATGTTTATCCAATTTTTACAACTTCACGAATCATCAAGATTTTACATACCTTACGATCCTCTTGTTCGGGTGATCATTAATTCATGCTCGGTTGTGAATTTGGGCTTCATTTGATCCTTCAATTTGATGGATTTGTTGAAAGTTAGGGTTTGGCTCCATGGGAGCTCCCCTGAGATCGATCCAGAGCACACACTTGTGTGTGTGTGTTTTGTTTTGTTATTAATAAATAACCTTTCAAGTTATACAACTTTAACCCCTCGTGTTTGGTTCGTTATTAAGTAAATCACAACCTACTTATTTCTAATATCAATATTCCCATTTATTAACTAGGTTAGACATTCCTAGTTAACTTAGTGGGTTCGGGGGAAATTATGACTAAGTTTATTTTAGGTCCCGTTAACCCGGGCCTTTTATAGCTTTTATTTCCTTAAAAGCTTTTGTTCACTTTTTATTTAATATTAGGATTAATTATTTAAATCCTAATATTTACCGGGTAAATTTTGCCACTAACGGTACTTTACCCGTCTTTCAGTATTAACGGAGTTTGATTATCAAACCCGTTTTCGGGGTGTTACATAGGTGTTTGGTTAGGGTTGGGGTGGGTGCGGCGGCGGCGGATGGTGTGGTTGTGGTGGTGTTCGGAGGTGGGAGATGATGATGGTGGTTGATGTGTGGGCGGCGACGGATGGTTGTTGTGGTGGTGGTGGTGGTGGTGGGAGGTGGGAGATGATGTTGGTGGTAGAAGTTTGGGCGACAGCAGATGGTTGTGGTGGGAGGTGGTGGTGGATGATGGTTGAGAAGGATGGCAGACGGTTGTGGTGGTGGGAGGTGGGAGATGGTGGTGGTAGATAAAGGCTGAGAGAGAGAGAAATAGAGAGAACTCGATCTGCTAATGCCTTGTTATTAACTACCCCTTTAGAAGCCCTAGCAGAAGCAGCAGCCTGTAAGCAGCCAGACCAATCTATCTTCAATATGAACATGCCCCTCTTGCTACTAGTCGCCCTAATTGGGGCCACAGTTGGGGGTAACCTTTACTTTACTTTTTTTGCACCTAAACAATCCTCTCATAATAGTTAGTATATTCCTCAATTTCGATTCGCTTCATCCTAGTTGTATGTATTCAAATGCATAGATAGATACTCCTGACTTGCTTTACTATAAGGAAGTTATAAACTGGCTAATCTGACCTGTCGTCCATTTTACCAATTAACGTTTATCATATATTGAATACTTGCTTGCTGAAAAAGTTTGCACAAATTACAGGACTGGTTGCTAGACTAAATGAACAGCTTCGCCAGATCAATGCGGCTCTAAAAAGGCAAGCAAAGATAGAATCATATGCACCAACTTTAAGTTATGCTCCTGCTGCCACTAGAGTACCAGATGATCAAGTCCTTGTTGATCCAAGGAAGCAGGAGTTGATATCCCATCTCAAAAATGGGAAAAACTTTCTCAGAAAAACTTTCTGGCGGATTGATCTGCTGTGAGCTCGATCTGCTGTTTGTAGAGAGAGAGAGAGAAAGAGAGAGAGATTTTAATTTTTTAAATAGATATTAGTTTTTTAAATTCTTTTTGTTTTATTTTATCAAAAAGATTTATAAATAAATAGGTAGAAAGACTAAACTACCCCTGTTTGACCAGACTTAACAAAAAAACCTAACTGGGTTAGGGCTAAAGGATAAGACGTGTAACAAAATACCTACTAAAGGACACCGCCTGTCAACATTTGAAAAAAAGGACACCGTCTGTAAAGTACTATAAAGATAAAGGACAAAACTTGTAATTTTTCCTAAAAAAAAACTACCTGCAGAATTAGCATTGAAAGAACTTGTTAGAGTAGATTGCAGTAAACGCAAAGGCCAATTTGATTATGTTGAGAGTGTTCTTCCTTCTTTATTGGAGCATCGTTATATCTCTATTACACCTGCAATGAGCCAAAGACGTGACAGGGGAAACTGCTTCTCAGGTTTTTGGATGATTTAGATCAGCTTTGTAAAGAATTAAAAAAAGGAGAATTGAGGGCTTGTATTTAACTTAACATGTATCAGTATTTACAAAAATTGTCCTTTATATGTATAAAGACTACACTACCCTCATGTGACTTGCATGTGACCAGATTTAACAAGAAAATCTAACTAGGTTAGGGTCAAAGGACAAAACATGCAACAAAATTCACTATAAAGGGCAAAACTTGTCAAAATTCGTTAAAAAGGACACCGCCTGTAAAAAGGGTATAAGATAAAGGACAAAACTTGTAATTTATCCTTTTTTGTTTTTGTTTTTATCATAAACCGTTTCGTCACTCATCCACCTCAACAATTTTTTTGAGTAAAGTCCTATTTAAGTCCTTGTGGTTTGTGCAGTTTAACCATTTGAATCCAAAAATCAAAACTGTCTTGATTTGAGTCCCTGTGGTTTCTAATTTTAACAATTTGAATCCAAAAGTAAACAACATCCAAATCAGAAACATTTGGTTTTTGGATTCAAATGGTTAAAATTAGAGACCACAGAGACTCAAATGGTTAAAATTAGAGACCACAGGGACTTAAATCAAGATAGTTTTGGTTTTTGGATTCAAATGGTTAAACTGCACAAACCACAGGGACTTAAATAGGACTTTACTCTCTTTTTTTTTTTTTTATCAATAGCACCTCCCACACATAATGAGGATGAAAAGTGGGGCCCGCATCAGTTTTAAACATTTAAAATAAAATAAATAGATGGGGCGGGGGGGGGGGGTAGTGGGGGCTTTAACCCATACCATGTACATGTGTACAAAAAAAACTGGTTTTAGGACCGAAACCGAGGAAAAAATCAAAACCAATTTTTTTAACTGGTTTTTTTAAAATCAGTTTTAACCCGAACCAAGGGCGTAGCTTAAGAGGGGCCGGGAGGGGCGCCCGACCCCCCGAACTTTTCGCTCAGTAGTGTTATATATATAGTTTTCGTATAAAATTTTTTGGGTATCTACGTTTTTGACCCCCGGTTCTATAGAAATTTTTGGGTATATACGTTTTTGACCCCCCCGTTTTCATGGTCAAGCTTCGCCACTGACCCGAACCGAGCCGGTGGTTTGTATACTGGTCAGTATTTTTGAAGTTTGAAACCGGTTTTGGCCTAAATCGGATTTTAACGTAACAGAATCGATTAGTACAAACCGGTAAAAACACCGAACCAAATTTTTTTTAAAACTGTTTTCCCCCACCAAAAAAACGGTTCGGTTAAAAACTGGACCGGTTAAAAAAACGATTTGTACACCTCTAATACCATGAGTGTTATTGAGAAGATGCAATAGAGCCTCTTGTCCTACGTGACGCCTACGTGTCGATGATGTATTACAATAAAGCCCGTGAAGGCTCCAACCCATATCTTGCAGCCTAAAAGATTGGTAAGGGTTGTGAACTTTACAGTGAAGTGAAAATAAAGTATCTATGAACCTATAGTTAGACTATATATTTAAATATTATATTTCAGTGGATTTAAATCACTAGTTACCATTGATAAAAATATGAAATATGGTTCAATCCGTGACGAATTTAACATACACCATAGTGAGAATATTCGTGAAATAAAATCTTTCTTTTTATCATGAGCGTATTCGTTTACATTTAATGCTTAAAAGGGTTTCAAAATCCCGTGAATATATGACTATATGTAGAGGCGTAGAGCTTCCGTGACACTTGAATTTTAATTTTCTTACATAAAATAATATGAGATACAAAATTAATGGATTGTCCTTTGATATAAAAGAAATAAATCACATCCCTATAAGTAAAATATTCAAATTTTACCGCAAAACATTTATAATAGCAACGCAGCCTCGGAACACTTATAGTAGCAAAGATTCCAGGATAGGTACCCGTATATGGAACAACGTCACCCTGAATTCAGAAATCCCTAAAAGGTGTGTAGTGGAGGGGCTTGGTTGGCAATTGAGCCGGCAAGATATGATTGGGTGTGTATAAAAAAGCATAAAAAAACCATCTTAAACACCTTGCTCACGCCATGGTTTGCCCTCCCCCACCGCCCCACATCCTTAACCGCGCCACCCTGTGGTGGTTTAATGCTCTCCACGCCCAAACGGCGCTATGATAACACATAGTCTTGAAAAGGCTGCAACTTTTACTTTTAGGAAACAACTTGAATTGGTACCATGAAACTTTTTCAAAGATCAATTTTTTTTTTCTAGTTCAAAGCTAATTTTTATTCCAATCAACAGAGGAAATTACATAAGAATACATGTAGACGGGCAACAAACTGCGCCGCCATCCCCTTCCGAATAAAATAATAAGAAACATACCATGCTTCATAATTTGGGACACATTTAATTGGAGTATAAAACCAATTCATGTTAATTGGAGTTGTAACAAGTTTTGCATCAGATTTTCACTCAAGCATTTGTTGTTTGATAATTAAATGGAAACAAGCTTTACAATATTCTTTCATTTTCAAGTAAAATGTGATTACAATACATGTGATGTTTATATGCTTACATTGTTTCTATCTTCGACTTTACGCAGCATAAAGTCATACAAAAATCCTCAAATACAGGATCGATCAAAGCCAACAAAACTAGTCCAACGAAAACTCCTCGAGCCAAATAAGAACCTCGTTTCGCTTCATTAGACAATCCACACAACAAACATATACAAAGGTTAGAACTTAGAACTTAGAAACTGTTAAATCCTAAACTGTACAAACAGACAACATGCAAACCTAATGTAAAATATCTAACACATTGTAAAAAAACTTACCATCATAAAACTTTTTGTTCTACCAGGATCATTGTAGCGAGCCAATAAACACCCGTCTTTTGGTTTGAGACCGTCAGAAAGAACACTAGACCTCAGTAATTTTTCTTTTTCACGAACAATATCCTCTGTTGGTTTGCCACTGAATTTTAATACGGCTGCAAATCCTCCTTGAACGCTTCGTATACTAACGTTTTCTTTGTTAGGGTCCGGTAAACTGGAGAACATTATTCACCTTAGATCTTAGTTTATAGTAAAATTTGTTATTTGTATAACTAAAGTAATAGAAGTTGACCTGTTTATGTCTTTTTCAGAGGGAAGAACGATTTGGATCGACATTTTCGACATCTCGGGATCAAATGCTTGAGTGAAAACTGGAGTTGTCATTGGTATTTTTTCTTCCCTTGAGTTCTTTCCAAATATATACCTGAAAAGTGTGTATGGTGTCTATTATTTCAGACACGACACGAAGCTAACAAGAAATTCACGGGTTTGGGTTTAGTTTAAACGGGTCGGGTCAGTTTCAGGTTGAACCTGTGAACCCGTTTAGCTAAACGGGTCAGGTTGGTGGGTTGACCTGTTTAACCCATTTATATTATATTATATTTTTTTACAATATTTTTTATGTCATAAATTAAAATTGATGTGTATTTTATGCCATAATTATAACTTAAAAAGAGAAATTGACATAAGATTTAATAATTTAAATGTAATTGTGTTATATTCATTTGTGTTTTTTTGTAGTAAATTTTAATTTCAATATATTAATTTTCAGAAAAAAAATAAAAATTTGGGTTAACCGGGTCGTGTTTGGGTCAACCAGCGAATATTCAGGTCGTGCTCGGGTTCATATGTATGACACGATTTTCGGGTTTGGGTTCGTCTAAATTTCGGGTTCGGGTCGGGTTGAACCCGCCAACCTGCGAACACGATCCATTTAGTCAGATGTCTTAAATACCCTTCACCAACTACTTTGTATAGGTGATGGTTTCAGTCTAATTACTTATGAATGTGTTCACTTGGGTTGTGTTTAATCTCAAACGGGCCAGATATACAAATCAACTGAAAAGAAACTGCTCGAATGGGTTAAAGGCGTACAAAATAAACAAAACTCACCCCGCTACATCATTAAATCCTGTATTTCCAGCAAGCTTGTCACTTTGAGTTTCAACGATTACAAACGGGCTGTATTTTCGTACCTCATAAGTTGCAGTTCTTTTAAGTATCTGATATTTCGGTGTTTCCAGATCAGGAGTCTTGTATAGCCTCAGCTGTAACAAAACACGTTACACATAACTAAATCGATGAACATATAATCAATCAAACTGTCAAAACATTGTAACTAAAATATTAAATACCTGTTTTATTAAGTCCATGAGAGCTTCCGTCGAAAAGTACTCGTTGTTCTTTATAGAGTCCCAGTAGTCCTGTGAAGTTGATAAAACAAAAACGAAAAGAAAATTAACGAATACTGCAAACGTTACATGCGTTTGAGATCAGGGGCGAAAACTGCGCGTACCACATGACTGCAAAACTTTCCATTTTCGGGGTTTACGCCCATTACTGAAGTTCCGGTGAAGACCAACACTGGCTTCCATGGTAAAAGAGAGAATGTCATTTCCATTGTCCACCTTGTAGTTATTTCATATGTTCCTGTCTATTAAAAAAAATGAGAATTTAGTGGCGAAGCTTGAGATTTCCGACCAGGGTCGAAAACGTATATACCTAATAAAATTATAAAACCGCAGGGTCGAAAACGTATATACCTAAAAAATTCTATACAAATATAACAGTACACAATTTATAATTAAGTCGTTAAAAAAACGCTATACAAATTAATCTAAATAAGTTACAAAAACCAAATGTAATATTGAATTAACCTAAACAAGTACCTGTCTGACCCAATGGAGCTGAAATTTAGGAGAAAACACCAGTTTCAACATACCAATGTTGAACAAATATCCACTTATACTATCATACTTCGTAATCGGGTCAAGAAACTTGACTTGTTCGTCGTAAGCTGTCCGATCAATCCCTTGATCATCAAACAGGTGTGGAAGATCATCATACAGGAAATCCACTAATCGGTTAACGTCTACTTTAGAAGACTTTGATGGAATTTGTTCCACTAAACTCACTCTAATGCAACTTCTGTTATTTACCAGACTTCTGTTTCTTGATTGTTTGATGAAGAAGATTGAGTTTGAAGATTGTTTCAGTCTCTGGTGAGCAGGGTAGTTGCCGGAAATGGGCCGGATAATGGTGCCGGAGAGATGTGTGGTTGTCATTTTTTTTCTGTGTTTTGGCTTATGGGTCACAGCCACAGAATAAAATAAAGTATGATTTGAAAGTATTTGTGGCGGACAAAATGGCACATCTTAGAACCAAATAAGCTAGATGGATCTGATCCAGTATGGTAAATATTGGGTCTTCACTCTTTAGACTACTTAAGCATTTAAAAGAAAAAAAAACAGATCTTGGCCCGGAAACCAAACCGGCCCGATTAAGAAACGGTTTGGTTCAAACGAGTTTGGGTTCAACCCGACCCGGAGATTTGCTACATGTTTGGGATTTTTGTGTTGAGAATCGGTTTCAACCCAAACTGGTTTGAGCCCACCTAGGAAAAAGGGGCAGAAAATCGGTTTAAACACTAAAACTAGTGGTGCACAAATCGGGTTTTTTTAAAAACCGGTTCCGGGTATGGAACCGGGTTCGGGTTTTACAAAATCAGGTTTTTTTTTTAAAAACCGGGTCGGGTCCGGGTCCGGGTTTTCTACAAAAAATGTATACCCTATATATCCGGGTTCGGGTAAGGTTCGGGTCGGGTTTTATAAAACCCGGGTATTATAATACCCTATTTCTGGGTTCGGGTATTCATCGGGTAGGGTTCTGGTATGCATCGGTTGGGAAAAAACCCGCACCGGGTATTAAAAAAATCCGACCGGGTATTAATGCTTCTTTATATGTTTTAGTGGATGGTGCCTATTGAAATTTTAATGACATTTCTAAATTTAAATTCGATAGTGCTAGATCGAAGGAATAGTCCTGATTTGGATCCTTTTGGATTACATAAACAACAATATATTTTATTTGCTATGTTATGTTTTAACCAAGTTCCATCAATAATCTTCAACCACTCTCTGTTTTAAATGTCTTCAAAGACTGGTGACAGTAAGGGGAGTAGGGGACAAAAAAATTCAATCAACTTTGTGAGTGATATTCCCCCAAAGCTTAAAAGCCCTCACCAAGCTCATAAGCTTAAACAGAAGTGGAATATCCATAATTAGGTGTGTGTAATCATATTTTCAAAGATGTATCTACTTATAAAAACCGGTTCCGGGTATTTATAAAAACCGGTTCCGGGTATTTATAAAAACTGGGCTTCGGGTATAAACCAGGTATAAACCAGGTATAAAAAAACCCGGTTCCGGGTTCGGGTTTTAGATCAAATATGAATACCTGGTCCCTACCGGGTCGGGTTCGGGTATAGAAAACCTGGTTTTTAAAATACCCGGTTCCGGGTTTTTTTTCCGAGTCCGGGTTCGGGTTTTTTGTGCACCACTAACTAAAACTGGTTTTGAACCCGATCCAAATAGGTTTAGATGGGTTGGGGTTTTCAACCCTAAAACCGATTCTTAATCCAAAACAGTTTGAGACCAAACTAAAAAAAAGGGGGTCATTTTATAAACCGAACCTCTTTGAGCCCAAACCGGGTTTTGTACACTGTCACGGCTCCACTTGAGCATGGTTAATGACTTGATGGTTATTGAGGTATAATGGTTTCTACCAACAATTTCCGCATACATGCCATAAAACATGGTTTAGATGGTACAACGAAAGAAATAAATAAATGACTATGAACTTTATTTATCAGTTAAACGATAGGATGCAAAGATTCTCAGCTAAAAGATGATGGATGAAAAGTGAACATATAAAAACAGTGTTTATGAGCACTATAACGGGTATACTCTGGTGATACACGAGGAAAAGTAGATACACGACACGTGTCACGTAACATGTGGCATAGCTTTATTTTTTTGTTTTTTTCTTTCTGACATGACTATAAAGGTATATCACATCTAAAACATGACTAGTTTGTATTTATCACTATAACTAATACATTGATCATTCACAATTATTTTTTTTAAATGAACAAAACTTAGCATCAAGCATTTCTTTCTTTCTTTCTTCATGTCAATCAATAACATATCCAACATTGACTTTATAGCTAACCATTGAGGATGAAACCTATCTCCTGATGCAAACCCCCACACATGACCATCAACCTCAATAACACTACAACCAACTTCTTTTCTTGAATTCTTACTTCTCATAACTCCCACCACTTCCTCCACATCAACCCATCTTCTATCTTGTGCATACAAATTCCTCAATGTAATATAATTCCCCTCATTATGAACCCCCTTTTCACAAGTTTTGTTCAAAATCCGTTCGGCCCGTTTAACATCCTTCGCATAACCACACGCAGATAAAAACGAACTCAATATAATATCGTTCATTTCAAACGGCATATCATCCATAATCTTTTCCGCTTCATCCAAACACCCCGCTCGGCCCAAAAGATCAATCATGCAACCGTATTGTTCGATTTTCGGAACAATACCAAAATCTTGCATTGACTTAAACCATCTTTTACCTTCCTCCACTAGACCACTATGGTTACAAGCTGTTAAAACCGCAGTCATGGTTATCTCATTCGGCTTGATGTTGCTTCTGGTCATATCTAGAAACACGTTTATCGCTTCATTTCCATAACCATTAACCGCTAAACCATGTATCAAAGCATTCCAAGTGGCGATTTCCTTTCTCGGGATTGAATCGAATACTCTTCGGGCTTTCGTGAATTCGCCACATTTAGCATACATATCGACTAACGCGGTGCATACGTTAGTAGCTGTATTCATCTTCTTTCTTATGATATATTGGTGAACCCAGTTACCCGACTCCAAAGCTCCTAAATCAGCGATTGTGGGTAGAATACTGACAACGGTGACGTTATCAGGTTCGAGTGATGCTTCTAGTTGTAATTCTTGAAACAACTTTAAGGCCTCGTCCGGTTGTTTACTCTGGTAATACCCTTTAATCATTGCATTCCACGATATTAAGTTCTTATGGGGCATCGAATCGAAAAGGGTCCTAGCCTTAGATATATTACCGTGACTACAATAACCGTCAACCATACTAGTCCATGACACAACATTCTTTTCCGGCATCTCGTTAAACAAACTACTAGCACGACTCATGTCGCCTACCTTGACATACGCATCGATCATTGCGTTAAACACAGCAGTGTCCTTCTTAGGCATCTGGTCAAATACCATTCTCGCGTTTTCCATCTCGCCGCGCTTTGCGTAACCGCAAACTAACGTGGTCCAAGAAACCAGACTTCTCTCAGGCATTTCATCAAACAGTTTCTGTGCACAGTCCATCTTCCCTAATTTCGCATACATATCGACTAAACATGTCGATACATACAAATCATGTTGGAACCCTTCTTTAACAACAAGATCATGCACTTGCTGACTTCCCCAAACATCCAAACTTAAAGCACAGAGCTTCCCCAATGTCATAAACGTATAACCATCAGGTTTAAACCCAACATTTCCCCTCAATTCCCTATACAAATCCACACATTCTTCATATTGGCGAATACCCAGATGAGCTCTCATCATGGTGTTGCTGATAAACGTGTCATCTCTCACAGGCATATGATCGAACATTTGGCGGGCATGTCGAATGAGATCGTTTGCATTGTCGTATGAGGTGGTGAATTGTTTAACAGCAATGGTGGAACATGTGGCGATGAATTTGGCAGCAAGGTTTTTGTTCTTGTCGAGATAGTTTCGAAGCATGAATGCGTGAATTTGCAGAAGAGAGTGTTTGGTTGTGGATTTGTATTGAAGAAGATATAAACATGTTCGCTCTTTTGTGCTCCATAAACCTCCTAATTGTTGTTTCTCACACATCGAATGCTAATTTATGATTTGTTTTTTTGAGATAGCTTATAACTAGGGACGACAACGGGTCGGGTTTAGGACCGGTTTAGGTAATCTTTGTCTTAAGCTCGTCCCAAAACTAGTTGGATTTTTAGCGGGTAAATACCCATCGAGTATACCTGCCCAAAACTAGTTGGATTTTTAGCGGGTAAATACCCATTGAGTATGCCTACGAGTTTCGGGTAAATCAATTAATATACAAAAATTACCCGTTGAGTATTATCAATATAAAAAGTATATCAAATAACTACAACGTAGATGAAACAAAATACCTATATGTATAGAAAATGAATGTATCATATATATACATATTTAAAAATATAAAAGAAATTATATCGGGTATACAATCGGGTAAACATGTAGACTTTATGGGGTAATCGGGTATGGTAAACGGGTGCACTTTCTTGGGTAATTGGGTCGGGTAAACAACAATATCAACAAATCCCAAATGTGTCCCAACCCACGAAAAAATAAAAACTAGTCCTAAACCCGATTAACTGACCCCAAACCCGTACAAAATATGTCAGGTTTCAGGTTTACCCATCATGATAAGGTTCAATTGCCAACCCTACTTATAACCAAATTTACCATACACCCAATTTTAAGTAGTAAACTATAATAATCGAATAACCACCGGATACATTTAGCAAGAGAATAATAAAAAGGCTAAATGAAAATACTCTTATGCATCAAATGTAGACAACAAGAACAACTATACATCTATATTACAAAATCTTTACTTCAAATTGATGATTTACTATCAAAAGTGGATGGGCCTACTAAAACTTTCTCAAAGGTTGGATGGCAAGAACAGCTCCATGTCACCATTTTTTTGTCTTCATATGATTGCCACGTAAGTAAACCAGCTATTCTGATTGTACTACATTGCTGACATGTCTCCTGAATTGTATTTCACATGGGTGTTTACCATGTAAAGCACACATTTCACTTGTGACTCCACACTTACACTCATGGCTAGATGTGTTCTCAACTCTCAAGGAGTCCAGGCTCCTCTTACCCATGAATGATAAATATATCTGACTTCTAGGTTTTTGATTTTCATACTCAAAACAACAAAGGTACCCATATAATCTCACTTGTAACAGAGCTATTAGTAACCTTTATTCTTGGCTCACGGTATGGTTAACCTTTATCCTAATCATCCCCACATTTAGTCAACCGTAGCCTACGTGCGCCTGTTGACCCATGCGCCACATCATCACCAAATTCAATACCCACATCAAAGTCCTCTAGATAATGACGACGTAGATTGAAGATTATATGACCATGTGTAGTGGTAATGCCTCTACCCTTGGGCGTTTTGCGTCATTTGGCAGCCAGTCAGCAATGATGCATTTTCTAAATGGGTGTAGTGGGGATGTGGGACATTATGTTAAAAGGGGTGTTAAACAATTAAATAAATAAAAAACCATCAAAAAATCTTATTGGCCAAAAAAAGGAGATTAACTGTGATTGGCGACTTCATCCCCTTCTTCGGCGTGGAAAATAAAACGCTGCAACTGAATTTGACCAAAAAAACGCCCATGGGGGCTGTCTAAATGGCGCGGGGGGGGGGGGGGGGGGGGTGCTTTGGGGAAAAAAACGCCCAAAACAAGGGCCACTACGGGTGGTCTAATTATGTACAAGCACCATGAAAGTACTAGAAGGGATAATTAAACTTAATTATATTCGTGATATGTAATTGTATTTACTTATATAACTTAGATTTTTGGTATATTTGATAAGTGTGAATGTGGGTGATAAGCGGGTAATTCAAAAACTGCCCGGTGACAGTTTCTCCCGCCAAACTCAACCGTCATGTTCACACATATAAATAAGATTGGTCCGGCAACATGTTCCGGTACCAAGACATTCAAGATTTCTGTTTTTTCTGTCCATTCATTCACTCTCGTTGTTTTCGCATATTCTCAATTATGTCTGTTAATTCAATCAACAATCCTAATTCCTCTATCAAACCTCCCAAAACCCACCAAGATGATGATGATAACTATCGGCTTCCGCCAACATGTGGTATCAGAGCCACTTCATCAACGTTACCCTGTCAGCACTGCTATGAAGAACAAAACGAGAGGGAGAGAAGAAACCATCGGGTAAGATTATGTTATTACTGTCACCCGGCCTGGACATCAAATTTATGAGTGCAAGTCAAAAGAAAATGATGAAGCAACACAACTCATAAATCAAGCGGTTAATGCCGGAATCCAGACTCAAAGAAGGGATGCAGAGGATCGAAACGAGATGATAGTGACTGACACCGAAGGCGGCCAATGGAGAGACATATGGTATGTCAGTAATTCATTCTCGCATCATTATGCCGGTAACTTAAATGTTTTCAAACGAATAAAACATTTAGTGGGTGTTGATACAAATTCTGGGGAAAACGATTTTCTCTTTATTCGGGGCATAGGGGCTTTCGAAAGTAAATCAAATAACGAAAGATTAAGGTTACAAAGCGTTTTTTATACGCCGGAATTGGACAGAAATGTTCTGAGCATGAACCAACTGACCTTGCAAGGATTCACGGTTAATAAAACCGGAGATACTTGCAAGATCTTCCCTATGTTCTCGCCTCCGGTGGTAAATACAGTGAATGAAATTAGTGGGTTGTCTAAGGAAGAGGAGTTGGGATTAAAAGAAAAACAAAGAGTGATGAGTCTAAATGATGTGAACGAAAAATAAAAACAAGGATATCTGAATTCGTATTTTGAGGATTTACATGTTTCCTCTTACGAGACGGATTGGAGTATTATGATTATAAGGGCTATGGAATTCAAAGATGTAATACCCCGAACCTTAATGTACTGGTTATAAACGTATGAATTATGTAATTTATATTTCATATATTATTAAACGAGTAAAGATGATTGTGTGAAAGGTGAAATATCTTGACAAGCCTTAGCTAGTATAGGAGACCGTTTAATATTAATAATTAAATATATTATTTTTGACCTTACTCCGTTTTTAATGAAACTTAGGTTAAAACGTAGATAAAAATATGCTCGTTCTAATGACATATTCGTCGTTTTATAAAACGTCATATTTTAAAAGTTATACAAGAAAAACGAGTGAAGCAGCTGAAATAATATAACTAAGCTAGCTAGCTAGCACGTCAAGCTAGCTAGCTAGCACGTCAATTGTCCCACATCGCCTAGAAAGCCATTGAGGTGCTTGCTTGCTTCATATATATATATAGGAGTTAAATTGTAGGATTTTAGATACACCAAAATTTTAACGGGAACGCTCTAGTATTGAGAATCCCGAGTATACGATACCCCGTTGGGTGTTGTTAGTAGTCGTTTTTGGAGCACGAGTAGGAGCAGGAGTAGGGAAACTCTACATCAACGTGCCGTAGATAGTTTTGAGGTATACTCTCGTTTAAGTTTATGTTTAGTTATTTATTATTTATTTTTAGTAGTTAATATTAGTTTTATTATTAGTAATAATATATTAGTAGTAGTAGTGTTAGTATTATTTTTAGGTACTAGGGTTATTGTCAGGGGCGGGTATTGGGTAGCCTAGCTTTAGTTAGGCATGGACTGATCAACCATGCTTAAACAAGGCATCACTAACCAATATCCAACCATGATAATGACTAGTTAGGTGTACCATTACCTAACCTAGGATTATGTAATTGTGTCAGGACCTTGAGACATAACCCAGTTGTACTAGCGGCAGTTAAGCAATTGCTAATCAGGTGAGTTATCATACTTGTCTTTTAAACTGTGATAGTATACTTGTCCATAACTGGTAATAATGAGAATGCTGCAGTATGCATGTGTCAGTAGGGGTATATGGGATCTTATTATGCTTAATGAGGTGTGTCACTCTGGGAAGGGTAATAAGGTGTTGTACCCACAGGCACTTCGTGCTTATAAGGTCCAGCGACACACACTCATACCTATGTGACGGCCGTAGGGGGACACAGCTGGAGGACCAGTATGTCTCTTGTACGGTGGTTTGTGACAAGTCAAATGTGACCTATAAGGTTCAATGAGGCCTAACCTGACTATAATGTGGTCACATGCCCATATTGTGTATGCATATAATGTAAACCGTGGCCCGTCTTTATAAAAATTGTATAGTATGAGCTCACCAGTATATATCTGACGTCGTTTTGAGTATACTTATCTCAGGTGAGTCATGAGGAAAGCTATAGGAACTACTTGACAGTTGTGGAGTTTTAGAAAATCAAGGAGTTCTTAGTTGCCAAAAGATTGTAAATAAATAAAGTGTTGTACTCAGACTATTATAAGTTTTAATGAAAGTTTAGTTTGTTTCCACTGTAAGTGTATCAATTATGCATAATCACCCGGGTTACGGGGTGGGTGTTACAGTTGGTATCAGTGCCTGAGGTTTTAGCGAATTAGGTATTGTAGGAATGCCTAAGCTTTAACCAGTAGTTCTTTAAAGATTAATAGCACACTCAGACTAGGCCAAATAACATGTTCTCAGGAAAAGTACTTGCATAGTCAATTGAGTGACGCTAGAAGAAGTAAAACTATGTTGTGTTTTTTTATGTGCTATATATATACGTATATATATATATATGTGATGTATATAGTTGTTATATTATAATAATGTATCATACATACTAGTAACTCTTTATACTCATTTACTATAGGAAGGAGACAATGTCTGAACATAGAGATGAACAAGGGTCTAGAAATAATCAGAATAACAGAAGGAGAGAGGAAGGATCTTATAGGACTCGAACTCCCTCTCACAGTGTCAGGTCCCGGTCTAGTACAAGCATACGTCTAAATACTGAGGATATCCACAATATAGCTGTGGAAGTGGCTAAGGTAATGAGGAATGCACAAACCGGTAATGTTAACCAATCTGGAGAACGACATGAAGAAAGCTCAGCAGCCTCCATGCCAGTACAAAGGGAAGGAATGGGCGAAAGGAAAAACACTATTGCAACCATGCCACTAGAAGGAAAAGGTGAATATTCCAATCAAAGGAGTGTACTTATAAGCACTTCATGTCCTGTAAACCCCAGTCCTTTGACGGAAGAAAGGGAGCACTAGAAGCTCAAGACTGGCTCAACAGAATGGAGTCAGTATTAGACATATGTGAGTGTGATGACCGCAACAAAGTACGGTTCGCCGTACATATGTTTGAAGCTGAAGCCCTTCACTGGTGGAACATTGTGGTCCGAACAGAGGGAAAAGAAAAGGTTAAGGAGATGAAGTGGGAGGAGTTTCTTCGTAAGTTTCTTGCTAAGTATTGCCCTCCCAGTGAGACTGAGCAACTGGAAGTGGAATTCTTTCAGTTAAAAATGGGAAATAAAACCTATCGAGAGTATGTTTCTCGTTTCAACGACATATCTCGACTGGTTTCTTATTTAGCATTGACTGAGGAACAACTGATCAATAGGTTTATTTGGGGTCTACCCTCCGAAATGAGGGTGTTTATCAAATCCAAATCCCCCAAGACTTTTGCAGAAACTGTTGAGGCTGGCGCCGTCATGGCTGCCGAGATGATTATGCGACAGGCGGAATCTCCCGCACCAAAAAGGAAGTGGGAAGAAAGAAAGGGGGACACCCGGAATAACAACTTTAAAAGGCCTAAAACATTTCCTCAATGTCAAATTTGCAAACGCTTTCATACGGGGGAATGTCGTTTTCCTTGTCCAAATTGTAAAAAGACGGGTCATGCTCTTCAAGAATGCAAGGAAAAGAAGAAGTGTTTCAAATATGGAGACCCTAACCACATGAGATCTGAATGTCCCGAACTCAAAAGAAATGATAGGACACAACCAAATCAGCCAAAAGGGCGTGCATTTGTACTCACCACGAAAGAAGCCAAGACCAATACAGACGTTATCACGGGTACGTATCCCGTAAATGATGTATATGCGCGTGTGTTATTTGATACCAGTGCAAATAGAAGTCTAGTGTCGACTACCTTTAGACCTTACTTGAACCAGGCGTCCCAAAACCTAGATCATGCCTTTACAGTAGAAATGGCTGATGGAAGTTAAAGAGAGATAGTTGACATTGTTAAGAATTGTAAAATAAGTTTAAACAACCATGTTATCCCTATAGACCTAATGCCTATGGAACTTAGAGAATTCGACATAGTTATAGGAATGGACTGGTTGACACCATATCATGCGGAAGTTATATGTGATAAAAGGATCGTCCGACTCCGATTACCCAACGGCAAACAACTAACTGTATCGGGAGACCGCACTGACAAGACTAAGAACCTCATCACGATAGCACAAGCACATAAATGCCTAAGGAAAGGGTATGTTGCCTTTCTAGCATATGTCGTAAACACTACAGAAAAGCAGAAGGTCGAGGACGTGCCAGTAGTACGAGAATACCCCGAAGTGTTTCCCGATGAGCTCCCGGGACTACCATCGGATAGACAGGTTGAGTTTCGCATTGACCTAGTTCCCGGTACATCACCGATTGCTAAGTAGCCGTATAGACTAGCCCCGACAGAAATGCAAGAACTCAAGAAGCAACTACAAGAGTTGCTTGACAAGGGGTTTATCCAACCTAGTTCGTCGCCATGGGGAGCACCCATCTTATTTGTCCAGAAGAAGGATGGGACGATACGCATGTGCATCGATTATAGAGACTTGAATAAAGCCACTATAAAGAATAAATACCCTTTGCCCAGGATCGATGACTTGTTTGATCAATTACAAGGGGCAAGCTATTTCTCTAAAATAGACTTGAGGTCTGGATACCACCAAGTGAAAGTTGCACCAGAAGACATACCTAAGACTGCTTTCAGGACTAGGTATGGTCATTATGCCATTTGGATTAACCAACGCACCTGCAGTGTTCATGGACCTCATGAACAGGGTTTGTAAACCTTACCTCGATAAGTTTGTGATCGTTTTTATTGACGATATCCTTATCTACTCTAAGAACGAGGTAGAACATGAACAACACCTGAGAGCAGTCCTTGAATTGCTCAAGAAAGAAAAAACTCTATGCAAAGTTCTCTAAGTGTGAATTTTGGATACGTGAGGTGCAATTCCTAGGCCACGTGATAAATGAATGTGGAATACAAGTTGACCCTGCAAAGATCGAGGCCATCAAGAAATGGGAAGTACCGAAGAATCCCACTGAAATCAGAAGATTTCTGGGGTTAGCAGGATACTATAGAAGGTTTATTCATGACTTCTCAAAGATTGCAACACCATTAACCACACTAACCCAGAAAGCCTCTAAGTTTAATTGGGGACCTAAACAAGAAGAAGCCTTTAACACGTTAAAGTATAAGTTATGTAGCGCCCCAATACTGTCACTTCCTGAGGGAATAAAAGATTTTGCCGTCTACTGTGATGCATCTCACTATGGTATGGGATGTGTACTCATGCAAAGAGGCAAAGTGATTGCCTACGCCTCTAGACAGTTGAAGATTCATGAGCGGAACTACACGACCCATGATTTGGAACTTGGTGCCATAGTGTTCGCATTGAAAATTTGGAGGCACTATCTTTACGGTACAAAGTGCACTATCTATAGTGACCATAAAAGTTTAAAACACATATTTGAGCAGAAGGAGCTCAATATGCGTCAGAGACGATGGATGGAGTTATTAAGTGATTACGACTGTGAGATCCAATACCATCCAGGTAAGGCAATCATAGTAGCAGATGCTCTAAGTAGAAAAGAGAAACCTCAACCAATAAGAATTCGTGCAACCAGAATAGAGGTTAAAACTAGTCTCTTAGATCAAGTTAAGAATATACAACAAGAAGCCTTAAAAGAGAATCATATTGTAAAAGAAAGAATGATTGGGAGACTGAAGCTACTGACAATGGGAAATGATAATATCCTTAGGTTCAGCAATAGGATATGGGTTCCTAATTTTGGAGGACTGCAGGAGACAATCTTAGAGGAAGCTCATAAGTCTAAGTATTCCATTCACCTTGATAGTGACAAGAAGTATAAGGATTTAAGGAGAGATTATTGGTGGCCGGGAATGAAGCGATCTGTTGCCCATTATGTGGAAAAGTGCCTTACATGCCTTAAGGTGAAGGCAGAACATCAAAAACCCTCTGGATACTTGCAACAACCAGAGATTCCAGAATGGAAATGGGAGAAAATCACCATGGATTTTATCACGAAGCTCCCAAGGTCAAGTCACAGTTATGATACTATTTGGGTAATAGTGGACATACTGACCAAGTCTGCACACTTCGTGCCAATTCGTGAGGACTATAAGATGAACAAGCTAGCTCAAATTTACATCAAAGAAATAGTCTCGCGACATGGGGTGCCTGTATCGATCATATCAGACAGAGATAGTCGTTTCACATCTAAATTCTGGCAAAGTTTCCAACAAGAGTTGGGAACCAAGCTTAATCTAAGCACTGCATATCATCCTCAGACGGATGGGCAGAGTGAACGGACTATTCAGACATTAGAAGACATGCTTCGGGCTTGTGTAATTGATTTTGGTGGAAGATGGGACACTCATCTACCACTCATCGAATTCGCCTACAATAATAGCTATCACGCCAGTATCAAAGCTGCACCTTATGAAGCTTTATACGGAAGAAGGTGCCGAACTCCTATCTGTTGGACGGAAGTAGGGGAAAGTCAACTGTCAGGACCAGAAATCATTGTGGAGACCACCGAAAAGATTCAGCAAATCAAAGAAAGGATGAAAAGTGCTCAAGATCGACAAAAGAGTTATGCAGATCAGAGGCGTAAACCCCTAGAGTTCCAAATAGGGGATAAAGTAATGCTTAAGATATCACCTCTGAAAGGAGTGATTCGGTTTGGAAAGAAGGGAAAGTTGAAACCCCGATACATTGGGCCGTTTGAAGTAACAAGCAAAGTAGGACCAGTGGCTTATCGGCTAAAACTTCCTGAACAGCTGGCAGGAATACATAATACTTTTCATGTATCAAATTTAAGGAAGTGCCTAGTGGACGAAGCCCAACAAATACCCCTGTAAGACGTACAGGTTGACGACAAACTCAACTTCATTGAAGAACCACTACAAATCGAAGATAGGAAGGTTAAAAAGTTACGCAAGAAGGAAATCCCGTTAGTCAAAGTCAAGTGGAACGCACGTCATGGACCCAAATTTACATGGGAATTAGAAAACATAATGCAAGATAAGTACCCTCATCTTTTTTAAGTGATGACAAATTTCGAGGACGAAATTTTTGTAAAGAGGGAAGGATGTAATACCCCGAACCTTAATGTACTGGTTATAAACGTATGAATTATGTAATTTATATTTCATATATTGTTAAACGAGTAAAGATGATTGTATGAAAGGTGAAATATCTTGACAAGCCTTAGTTAGTATAGGAGACCGTTTAATATTAATAATTAAATATATTATTTTTGACCTTACTCCGTTTTTAATGAAACTTATGTTAAAACGTAGATAAAAATATGCTCGTTCTAATGACATATTCGTCTTTTTATAAAACGTCATATTTTAAAAGTTATACAAGAAAAACGAGTGAAGCAGCTGAAATAATATAACTAAGCTAGCTAGCTAGCACGTCAATTGTCCCACATCGCCCAGAAAGCCATTGAGGTGCTTGCTTGCTTCACATATATATAGGAGTTAAATTGTAGGATTTTAGATACACCAAAATTTTAATGGGAACGCTCTAGTATTGAGAATCCCGAGTATACGATACCCCGTTGGGTGTTGTTAGTAGTCGTTTTTGGAGCACGAGTAGGAGCAGGAGTAGGGAAACTCTACATCAACGTGCCGTAGATAGTTTTGAGGTATACTCTCATTTAAGTTTATGTTTAGTTATTTATTATTTATTTTTAGTAGTTAATATTAGTTTTATTATTAGTAATAATATATTAGTAGTAGTAGTGTTAGTATTATTTTTAGGTACTAGGGTTATTGTCAGGGGCGGGTATTGGGTAGCCTAGCCTTAGTTAGGCATGGACTGATCAACCATGCTTAAACAAGGCAGCACTAACCAATATCCAACCATGATAATGACTAGTTAGGTGTACCATTACCTAACCTAGGATTATGTAATTGTGTCAGGACCTTGAGACATAACCCAGTTGTACTAGCAGCAGTTAAGCAATTGCTAATCAGGTGAGTTATCATACTTGTCTTTTAAACTGTGATAGTATACTCGTCCATAACTGGTAATAATGAGAATGCTGCAGTATGCATGTGTCAGTAGGGGTATATGGGATCTTATTATGCTTAATGAGGTGTGTCACTCTGGGAAGGGTAATAAGGTGTTGTACCCACAGGCACTTCGTGCTTATAAGGTCCAGCGACACACACTCATACCTTTGTGACGACCGTAGGGGGACACAGCTAGAGGACCAGTATGTCTCTTGTACGGTGGTTTGTGACAAGTCAAATGTGACCTATAAGGTTCAATGAGGCCCAACCTGACTATAATGTGGTCACATGCCCATATTGTGTATGCATATAATGTAAACCGTGGTCTGTCTTTATAAAAATTGTATAGTATGAGCTCACCAGTATATATCTGACGTCGTTTTGAGTATACTTATCTCAGGTGAGTCATGAGGAAAGCTATAGGAACTACTTGACAGTTGTGGAGTTTTAGAAGATCAAGGAGTTCTTAGTTGCCAAAAGATTGTAAATAAATAAAGTGTTGTACTCAGACTATTATAAGTTTTAATGAAAGTTTCGTTTGTTTCCACTGTAAGTGTATCAATTGTGCATAATCACCCGGGTTACGGGGTGGGTGTTACAAAAGACTTCAGCGACT